>PVIR01026494.1:0-23860 GCA_004026965.1 Petromus typicus | reverse complement strand
ACCACAGTGCCGGGCGTGGTGGCTCACGCCTGTAATCCCAGCACTCGGGAGGCAGAGGCAGGAGGATTGTGATGTGAGTTTGAGGCTGAGCTTAGGGCCAGCCTGAACCACAAAGCGAGACCCTGTCTCCAAAAACCTAAAAAAATTTTAAAAAATAAAATAAATAAAGTAAGGGCATTTGATAAATAAATGATTCAATTTCAAAATAGACTTTAAGAGGATATTTGGTTTTGGAATTTAATACTGGATGACTAAATATTTTATATATATTTGTCTGAAGTAAAAAATAAATAGTTATTTTTAATAAATAGTTAAAAGCCACATAGTTATTTTCTAAAGTTTCTAAAATACAACATTATATGGCTTACATGGGCTGGTGTGTTGGCAGATGGTTGCTTGTGAGGAGAAAGGGGATAACTAACAATTGCACTTAAAATTGCAACTTCTAAGGTAAAATGAATTTATAAGTACTAATGACTTTTTAAATTGTAAACATTTGGAAGTAACAAAAGTAACTGTTCTTTTGAATAAGCTAAAAATGTTTTATACAACAGTGTTTTTAGTAAGAATAATAATGCAGAAAGTGTACAATTTTTATTACCTCTAAATCCATTCATTTTACCACTAAAACTATTTGCCAAAAAGTTATTTATTAAAATAGAAGAGATAAAAGATTTTTCATGTGTTAATAAAAAATTATCACATCTGGAAGTCAATTTAAGGTTTAGAGTGCCTGTATATTATAAAATTGTTCTTCTAAAAATTACAGTAGAATTATCTTTGTTAAATTTCCTGAAAACATTTATTACATCAAACTGAAAATAAATTTGAAAGTAACCTGAAAGTGAAATCAATAAGAACTGAAAGCAAGTAAGAGTTTAATCTATCTGTTTTAAACAATATTTTGGCTAAAGAAAATTAACTTAGTTTCTTATTCCATGAAATATTTGCTGCTGAAAGCTAAGACTGTGAATCAAGTAGAGTTTATTGGGCCGGGGATTTAGCTCAGTGGTTCCGGCACCTGTCCTGCAAGCGTCAGGACATGGGTTTGATCCTCGGTAACCACATACAATACTGAGCATGGAGACTCATGCCCACCAGCAACCAGTACCACATACCACAGTGCCGGGCGTGGTGGCTCACGCCTGTCATCCCAGCACTCGGGAGGCAGAGACAGGAGGATTGCTGTGATGTGAGTTTGAGGCTGAGCTCAGGGCCAGCCTGAACTATATGGCGAGACCCTGTCTCAAAAAAACCTTAAAAAAAAAAAAAGAGTTTATCAAGAGTAGTAGATTGCTTAACATGCACTCCAAAAACCTTGTTTTACTGTCCACATCAGTCAAAGCTTTTATCTTATGAACTCTGCTCAATCTCAACAATTCCTCTATCCTAGAACAGGTGTTTCAATACTCAGTCCCAGACACTGACATTGATTAAATACCCTGTCCTAATTTACCACTAGAGACATTATAAACTATAATTTGTGTACTCCCTTGTTGCAACAGGTCAAATGCAGTTTACTACATAAACCGATTTTTCTAGTGGACTTTTGAGAAATTCACGGTGAACATCAGTATTTAAGAGGGAAGCCTCTTATGGTAGAGACGCAAGATGTGAATCACCTAACTTCTGGGTGGTAAAGGGTAAAGCTTTCTTCCTCCTGATACAAACACATACCTGAACATGTCCAAAGGAAGCTAAACAAACTGATATTCATGAAGGCGGGAGCTGTGTACATTGAGATTAATACTATTGCATGCAAATTAAGGATCAGAAGAATGTACAATAGCTCATTATGGAACTGTGCATATTCAATGGTGAACATTAGAACTATCCTTGACCTTCTAGAATTTAAAAAGAATAACCAATTAATTATACTATATTTTATTAGATGCCATCAAAGAATTATGACACACTTGTGGCTTTACAGAAAAGGTACTGTCAGGAGGTTGTCATTCCTACTCTATCATTACCTCTCTACTCTTGAACAATTCTTTTCTGAAACAGCATTTGGCTTTCCACCAAGAATATACAGAAAAATCTCAAACTATCTTGGCTTTCACATCTAAAACACAGAAATAGTACTGACAAATTTATTGTGGTTCGACAAGACTGAAAATAAAATTGTATTCAAATGAAAGCAAGCTGTTCCCTTTTTTTTGGATGAAATTCTCCCTCTTTGATCCTAGAGGATGATCACTCTAGGCAAGGATTCCAGAAAAGTACTCTAGTACAAGGATTTACCAAATGGAATCTTGGGCTGGAGAGATGTTCCACCAAAGGTGATTTGTTAGCTTCTCACTAGAAGAATGAATTGTCCTGGACACTGGGGGTGGCCAAAGGAGAAAAGGGAAAACCAGAGAAGAAACATCACCAGAACAGTGCAGAAGTGAGTGTTAGTTGCAACCTTATTCTGTAATTTACACAATTAAACACTTACACATATACACTTCTCATTTAAAACTGTTTTCTCAGGTTGTATATTTACTGTTTTAGCAGTAACACATTAATCAGAAAAACTTGGCAGGTTCTACTTCCCAACTCTGAATGATTGGTACATTACAAGCATAATCACTGTTAAGAGTGGCTGCATTAACATTCCAATATAAATGGCAGACTTCAGCACACACACGCGCGCGCGCGCACACACACACACACACACACACACACACACACATACACATCTTTAGACAGCTGCTACATCAAAAGTCTTTATTAAAATGTAAATCAAAAGTTGTTGGTTCTTCCTGTGTTCGTACAAAAGTTATTGTGTCTCTACAAAATTCAGTTGAAAATGTCATATAGTTGGCCTTCCCAAGAGAGATTAGAACTCTTGCTTGGTAGAGATTAGTGATGCCACCCCTATCCCGCTCCACAGCCATCCTCCCCCAAAAGCATCATAAATCCGATCCTCATAATGATGCACCTGTCTAGATTTTCTCATCAGAAGTTGTTAAAATTAGCCCAGGATTTGCTAGTTGGTTATTTTTATTCACAGTCACATTAATACAAGCCCTAAAGTAATCAGTTTGCATTATGTGGCCTTTCATGCAAGGTGCACAGATTTACAGCTTGTTTGGTTTATCTAGGCTCGTGCTTGTGAAGCAGCTGTTAAGCATTTAGTTAATAAAATCCTCTTCCTCCAGGGAACTGTGCATTGTCCATTCCCAGGGAGACACATGTAGGCTATAGTTTAACACTGGAAGCCTATCTAGAATTATGGTGGACAAGGAATCTAAAACTAGCTAGCTGATACAAGCACAACTGAGTAAGTCACTATTTTAATTTCATTGAAAGGTTGGGTTAATTCTTATTATATTTTGTAGATAAATTACTTTGGCTTCAAGTGCTAGTAAGTAAATTATCTGAGGCATACTGAAACTATTCAAGCTCTAACCTGTCTTCTATTCACTGCTTCTGTTTGTTTTTTGGGAGGGGTTTTTTTCTTATCTTTCTTATTCAAATATTGAAGAAATGAAAATATAGGAGATTAAACTATTTCTCATTTGACTGTGTCCCTGCCAAAAGATCCTATCAATGAAAACTCATTCAAATACCTCATTAAAATTCAGTCCCTAGATGAACAAACTTAATTGGCATGAAGTCAAGATACATAATTATTTAAATTATGAACATTTCCAGAAACAGGAAATTTTGATGAAAGGCATCAACTATATTTACATTCCATCATACAACTGTGTTGGAATAAAAATACTCTATATTGAAAATAAAGAGGGATAGAAATATAAACTCATGGATATATAGCACATTTTTAAAAATGCACTTAGTGTTTTAACTCTATTTCAGCTAATCTGCATTAAAAAAACAAAAAAGATCAAGGTTTTCTTTTATCAAAAGTTCATGTGTAAAAAAAAGTACCATGAAAAATTACTCTGACATTTAGCAAGGATAGTTTTGGATTTAAAAAAAGCTTAGTGACAATTATTTTTTTTTCACTAAAACATAGCCAAAGTTGGTAGGTGTGCAAATACCACAAGCATGGGAGAAGTTTTCAGACCACTCAATGTTGGCCATTCAATAAAATGGCAGATTGTGAAAATTACTTTAAGAATTAGGGAATGTTCAGGCACCCCTGCAAGCACAGGACCCCTCTCCCAGGCTGACCACTGACCAATTTCATAACTGTGGATTCGGACAGTGGCTCAGCCACCACCAACTTGAATCTGATTCTGTACTGTTTCTCCTCTGCACGGGACAGAAGTGTCAGTCAAACAATGGACCTCTTTTTGGACAAGGCAAAGTCTGGAGTAAGAGATTCAATTTATCTAACTTTAGGAAGAGGCACGTCATAGAAGCTGAGAAAAGATCCACTGTGAAGGAATGACCTGAAAGATCCAAGATTGCTAAGTAAAGGAGGATCCATGCTGGACAGTCTCAGAACACATAAACAAGAAATATAGAGGAGAAAAGACAAGAAGGTGGATTGTATGAGATTCAATGCAAGCTAAGGGCTACCTGGAAAATTCTGTCTCTACCCTGAACTTCAGCGAGCACAAGAGAAATGACTCAGCAATGAGATTTTTCTGCTAATAATATTATGATTGTGGTTCTTGTTACCTCAGGCTCTTGCACCTCAAAAATAACACATGTTCTGTAGAAGTCCAACATTATACTAGAATGGTGAAGAGTAATACATAAGCAAACCCTATACTTTGTTTAAATAGGTTTTAACTTTTACTTTAACATCGAGTGATACTAAATGCCCATGAGTATTAACAGTATGTTAAGCCATATTTTAAAAATGTATATTAAACAGGTAAAAATTCTGTAAGCGATATTTTGTTACTATAAGGCAAAACATTTTGAAATTTATAATAAAAATTGAGAAAACATTTTACTTAAAAAGTAGTAAGCTTTCTAGATGGATTTTTCAACTTAATCAATATTACATATATTTTTATTCTAGTATTTGAATATTGCCATTTTTAAGTCCTCTAGCTTATTCCAGATATTTACTGATCTGATTTCTATGCTTTGATACTTATTTTTAATCATGCACTCAAAGTATAATAAACACCTAAATAAAATATAAATAACAATTATTACAAACTTTAGAGGTGGGCAAAGTACATACTTTAACATGTACTAGTAATGCTGTTTGTCAGTTGATTATTCTTTGACAGAAGTTTCCAGTATACAGTAAATGCTCCTTTGTAGCTATACTAGTAACACTTTATTGTTAATTTTTTTAGAGTAGTTGATTATTCTCTATGAAAGCTATTTAACTAATTCAGACATATCCAGCCTTTTTGTTTGAGTTGTCTTAAAATGTTCAGTGAACCTCAAGGTTAATCTTAGCAACTTAACTGCATTGAAAGATGCCTAGAAAACTATAAAGCATGCTTCTGGGAGTCTGTACGGGTCACGGGAGTGTAACATTAGGGAACATAGCTAGTCTTTGGTCTCCTCCTCTCGACAATGCTCTCCTGATCTCTGTTTCCAGGATGCCACGAGGTGAAAAATTTTCCTCTGCCATCACATTTTTGCCTTTCATCATTCAACTATAGAGGGAGTTAAAATAAACCTCTTAAGTTTCAGATAACAAGCATTTTGTCCCAGCAAAGGACAGGTGACCAATCAGTGAGCAGTGTATCAATGCCATCATTTTTACCTAGTATCTTTATTTACCAAGGATTTCTACAATACAGATGCTGCATGTAATTAGAAACTCAGCTTTAAATATTGATTAACATCATCAAATTCACTGTAGAAAACTAGAAAACAATTTTTACTCTGGTCCTGCCAAGGTATTACTTTGAGTTTCCCCACTGCCTGTGGCCACTGGCTCACCATTTGCTGAGTATATAAAAATCACTCAGGGGCTGGACATTATGACACACACCTATAATATCAGTACATGGGATACTAAGGTGTGAGTTCAAGGCCAACCTAGGAAACTTAGCAAGATCCTGTCTCAAAATAAAACCTAAAAAGGTTGGGTCCAATACCCAGTATAACAAACTCAAAATAATAATTACCAATAAGGTTCAGTGTTAAACAAGGCCCTGAGGTTCATATGCTAAAGCACTGGCTGCTAGTCTGTGGTCCTACTGGGAAGTGTAGAACTAGGAAGTGGAATCTGTAGTCAATTAACTAGAACTCAATTTGTAATCCTCAGCTGAACTGAAGTAAGGTATGGGTGTGGAAGACTCACCTGAAGATTGTTGTCAAAAGCTATAAAAAAAGAATAGGGGGGGGAAGATCTCGAGCTGTTGATCTGCTACGAGAAATCAAACAGGTTTGATGTGAATGAGGTTGTTCTCAGAGGAAGAGACAGGGCCTCACTGTCCCTGGAAATGGCTGCTGTTTTTTTCAGGAGAGCTCTGAATTTAACGGTGAGTACCACTTTCTGACTCCATTATAGATCTCTCAGTCTTGTAGCACAAAACCTTCACCCTGCCAGCATAGATTTTTTGGCTTCCACCACTGGCCATTGGGCCTTCCAGGTGTAGATCCTCAATATGGACAAATAGGAGACATTGCTGTGGACTCTACACCACTAGCTGAACTCATGGAGAACACTGCCTTGGACTCTTGGCCTTTAGCTGCTATGGTTTGGCACTGCTGGGAGCCAGGCCCTCAGAGGGATTCTTTGGGTCTCTAGTGCATGGTTAATCTCTTGCACTCCTCTGCATTGGACTTTTTGGGTAATTTTCATAAAATAATCCTATAAACTATGTATCTTTATAAGTTTGTTCCCTTGTTAAACCTTGACTACAAGTCTAAAAGAAAGAAGGTTAAGGCCTCTGGAGAGGAGTTCCCTCTCAGGGGACACTGGAACCCTGGCCCTTCTATTCTGTCTTCATGGCCACTACTAGGTAAGCAGCTTTCCTCTACCACATACTACCTCTATGATTGCTCTGTCTCGCCAGAAATCCAAAGATAGGTCCAAGAAACCATGTAACAAAACCATGAGCTTAAATAAACCTTTTTCCCTTTTAAATTAATTTTCTCATGAATTTTGCCACAGCGATGGAAACTAACACAGTCATATATTTTAAAATTTTCTGGTTTTGTTAATAAGTTTGAAAAGAAAAGGAATTTATTAAGGAATTATTACCCCTAGAACACAGAAAATACAAGTATGTTTTTTGGCAAAAAAAAGCAAGATTCATTAAGTTCGGCAGAAAATGGAGTAATTTTAATGTGGTAGGCATTAAATCAATGTTTAAGCTTATTTTAAGAATTTCACAATGAGAAATATTCTTGAGTGGCGAAAATGAACAATAAACTGCATGCTTGCATGTAAAAGAGATGAAAGACTAATAAAATAACAGGAAAGAAAAAATTTGACAATTCAGGACTAAATTAGTGGTGTTTTGGATTGCAAGAAATTACTGTTATTATTTGGTTATATTATTTGAGAATACAAGTCAGATCAGGTTTTTTTTATGAAGATTTTATAATTCTTAAAATGCATCCCTTGTTCTGGAAAATTTTAGGCAGTTTACATGAATAACATAAAAGCACATCTTCAAACTGAAGAGTATGAGAAATACTCATACTTTTCATGTTGACACAAATTGCAATAGTTTGTGATTGGTACAGTATCCCTGAAAGGAAAAGTAAAATAACAATAAGACACGACACGGTTTGAGGTTGAAAGAAGGGCTCATTCTTCTGACGTTTTTCTATTCCTTATTCTGATATTTTATAATCCTATAATACACTGTACTTATCTTTTTATTGATTGAAGTATACACTGTATAAGTCATTTTATCATGGTGTTAAATTATCAGATTGAAATGACTCCTTGACAAGATGATAAGATATTAATCAATATCTTTATCATCAGACTCAGCCTTAATTATTCAGTCGCTCCAAGGTTATGTCAAATGCTTGTCCTAGATCCCAATATCTAAAAGGAAATATTCAAATCTGTCCTATTAAATAAAATAAGTTTTAATTTAAGGTGGTTTCATAATGTATTACATAGTAAAAATAGTATCAGGGACATGGTCTTCTCACATAATATACGTTTGAATAGTTATCTCTTACGTTTTCTTCAATGCTTTATTATAAATACTGCCAAGTGATTTACAGAAATTAAACAACTGTCTGTTTTCAGCATTTCTTCATTCATTCATTCCCATACTCATTAATTAACAGGTATTATGATCAATCATATATCAAGAATTAACCTTGGCATTTGGAGTTTTAAGATGTGAAATACCTGTAGCCTTGCATCAAGCTGTTGACATCGTTACAATTATAAAGCAATCTGAAAAGTATACACCTGTCAGTGGCTGATCCCTTAGCTCCTCTATTTACTAACTATGGATATGGGAAAAATTAATTCACCTGAGTCAGTAGTCAAACACATATAATGGGAATTATAACTATAAATAAAGGTGAAATTCCATGCTCAAGAGTCCAGCATCAACTCTACAATATCTAAAACACTGCCCTTCTGAGACAATGAAATACCGAGTCTTCTGAAACACTGAATTTTGAGAGGCGTGACTATCTCCTGTTATGAAGCCTCTGACTCGAAAATGATTGATGTTGTAACTTTAGGTGCAGCCAGGAGTTCATTTCAAAACAGAAAAAGGGAGAGTGTTTTTTTGGCTGAAGGTGCAGTTAGAGTATATACATAGTAATGGGAAAGTCCATAAAAGAATCCTTGCCAAACAATAAAAAATAGGAATAAAGCTGACCATGGAACAAAATATCAGCATAAATTATTAGAACCTTACAGCAAAGGTCAGCAAAAGTTTCTGTAAAGGGTCACATATATTTACTCTTTGGCTCTTCAGAAAAATTGTGATGGTTACATACATTACCGTGAGCCTTTATCAATAATCTGCAAGTTTTTCTACATAGGGTTGGATGATAAATATTTTACTTTTAGGATCTCTCTGTAACATGACATGTTATAATAAAATTTTATTTAAGAAAACTAAAATCTGAATTTAATGTAGTCTTCACATATTGGTGAGTATAATTATTTTTAAATTTTTACTGCTTAAAAATATAAAAATCCATTTTCAATATAAAAGATGTACCCCCTTCAAAAAAATCATTAGGGGCCAGATTTGTACCATAGTCTAACAATTTGCTAACCTGTACATCATGGAACACTATGCCACAGAAAAAATACTGCACCAGTTTGATACAATACTGTCACAGAAAAAATTTTCTCCTGATAATTTTCAGCATAAAGAATAAGGTAAGAGGACATGCACCTAATAGGATCACAGATTATACTACTGTGGTCTTCTGTTCTCTCCAAATTTTCTAAGTTTAGATGAATTAAAAAATTTTGAAACACACCTTTTTAATATTGAAGTTAACTGATAAGTAATTCTAACTATCTACAGTACAATTCAGTCAAAAATTATACACAAAACAAAAATAAAACCTCAATCCCAAGAATTTTATTCAACAACTGCTTTTGCAATTTTAATATACATAGAGTTAAAAAAACAGACGTGTCAAAGGTGATTTTAAGTACTAGACTTCTTCACAACAAACTTGCAGGAGTACATAATTGAAGGCACTCTGCAGTAGCTTTCCTAGCATCTTTCATTCTAATATTCAGTAAGTGTTTGAAATCTGCAGTTCACTCTGTAAACTTTTCCCAAATATGTTTGTAATATTTCTAGTCAAAGATTTCAGTGTGATTTTATCTAAGTCCCCTCTTGAGAGATTTCCTAAACAACAACGAAATAACAATTTCCTACTAGAACCAGTGGCCAAGTCTTGTTTTACTACACTGGTTTTTACATCTGTAAATGGGGGGACAAAGAAGGCCAGGTAGTGGTGACCTAAGTCATCCCCCAAAGCCTAAACTATCTGTCAGCAAGGCATGTGTATGTATGTGTGTCATTTAAAACAAAAATTAAAAACTCTTAACTGGGCAAACATTTTTAATACATATAAGGAAAACGTGCTGAAAGTGAAAGCATCCAATAAATAGCATGCTTCACTCTTTCCCAGCCCTCCAAATCCAAATAACACTGAGGATATATCTGCATGCTCGCTGATGTATAAACACTAACTACAGATTAGTTCAGTTCTTAGAGAACATCAAGTACATCCAAAAAAAGCTATATAATCTATTTTCTCATGCACCTACACAAGATGTATCACAGCACTAATGTTGAAGGTAAAGGACAGAAGTTGTTTGTTTTTGATATGCCAAGAAATAAACTTATCAAAGCAATGTTCATTTTTGTAAAAAATGAAACATAATGTTATTTGCAAGGATTGAAAAAAAATCCAATGGGTACAAGAAATACTTAAATGGTGAGTCACAAGGAAAAGAAGACAATTTCTTCCTACATCAAAATCATCAAAGCTATTTTTTTTTTTTTTTAAGACAGGGTCTCCCTTTTGTAGTTCAGGCTGGTCCTGAGCTCAACCTTGAACTCACAGCAATCCTCCTGCCTCTGCCTCCTAAGTGCTGGGATTACAGGCATGAGCCACCGTGCCCGGCATAGCGGTATATGATTCTGATTGCTTGTGGGTGTGCATCCCTGCCCGGCATTGCTGTATGTTACTGGGGGATCAAACCCCACAACGCAGGCACAGGAACTTCTGGCTAAATCCCTGGCCTCAAAAGCTATTATTTCATTTGTAATAAGAGGCACTGGCAAACTTTGAACGAGATAACAAAATCTCACTCAGCAATAAAAAAACAATTCATACATATTTAAATAACAAAAACAACCACATAAGTAGTGACTTCTACATGCTGGAAGATGGAATAGAGGTACTATTTCCTACTTTTTCCACTAAGCGTACAATAAAAAACTCAGAATATTAACATAAGAAAACTTTCAGAGGTGGAAAGAAGCAAATAAACCCAGGAAGCTCACTCCCGTGTAGTTCCTTTTATTTCAACACTGTAGTGAGCATACTGCATTCCTTTATACTCCCCCAGACTTAGAGCTGAAATAGCCAAGAATCCATACATACCAAAAAGTGCAGACAGAAAAAAAACACGAAAGATTATTAGCCAAAAGTCAGGAGATAGCAAGCTTGTAGGACAGAAAACCTCCACACAGTGATTACTCTACTTTAGCTGAACACCTCAGAAAAATTCCACCCACCCATCCACAAACACTGATAAGGAAATTCTATACTTCCAGCTTTCTATTGGTAACAAGATCCCTTATCACTTGTACTTTATCCCCTCAGGGATAGTGTCAAAAGGTCAAATTGAAGACCTGGAATTGAAGACTCTGTCCCTACAGTAACCTGTCGACTTGGGGTTGGTGGAGACAGTGAAGAGCAGTAATGAGGAACTTTTACACTTCTCACCTGGGGTGCTCTCAGCCAGAAAACCCACCATTTGTGTACAAAGTTTCAAAAAAGTCTCTCCTTACAAAGGTGGTCAAGTCAGGCCCATTCAGAAATTTGGACATCTACCTCCCACCTAGCAGAAATGGAAATGGTATCTCTTAGTTACTTTTCTAATCACTGAGACTAAATACCCAATACCCAAAGTTAAAGGAGGAAAGGTTTATTTAGCTCACAGTTCAGAGTTTGGCTGGCTCCAAGACAGGGTGACATGGCAAAGAGGCATCACAGAGATAAAACAGTCTGAGCAAAAAGTAATGAAGCAAAATGTCAAGCAGCAAGGGACAAGCAAAGATACTCTTTCTATCCTTCATATCTTATGGAGGCTGCCTACTCTTATGTCAGGGAGCACTCACACCTAGGGTGAGGCAGCCATAATCTTAGTATTGCACTGTGAATCAACCCTAACATCACATCCTTGATCCCAGCAGCACACGCTCCAGATGGAGCCACCTCCAAAGCCCCTAGATGACTTCGAGGAGCTTTGGGGGAACATTTAGATACAAGCCATTAATAATAGATGACGTCTGCCTTCCTCCACCTCAGCAATGTCAAAGGACGCTATTGTTAAACTTTGGAAGGAAGGACTTATGTGCTGAAGAAGATAAAACACTGAGGAAATAAGTGAACACAATCTACATAAAAGAAGAGACATACCATAATCTGAAGACTCAACATACTAAGGATCCTAATCTTGCTCAAATTGTTATTAAGATTTACAACAATCCCTATTAAAATTCCAGTACAATGTTTTGTAGATACAGACAAAATTATTCTGAAATATACATGGAAAAGTGAAGAAACTAGAACCACTAACACAATTTTGAAAACCAAAAGGTGGAAGAAGTCAATGACAAATGTAAGAATCAAAACAAAAAGAACCAATTCAATTTGAAAATACACAACTATATATATAATCAAGATTGTGTGGTATTGGCAGAACAGATAGGGATCAATGAAACTGAACGAAAAAAAACCTAAAGATAAAGCTACACAATAAATATGCCTAAATGATTTTGACAAAGATGCAAAAGCAACACAACAGAGAAAGTAAACGTTTATACAATTGGTTATATACAAGCAAAAACAAACCAAAAAACAAAATCGTCTATCACCTCATATGAACATGAACACGAAATGGATTTAAATTCTGGAGTATAAATTAGTGTAACTTTTAATAGAAATAGAAAACATAGGAAAAAAGCTTACAATGTAAAACTATTCAGAGAGTTCTTGGATTTTATATTTAAAAATAAGCTGAACTTCATTAAACTTACAAAAACATGTTCTAAAAGGTCTGTAAAAAGTGAATAAACTACACGTTGAAATCACCTGTAAGCCAGATAGTCAACAAAGGATTAATTATAGAATGCTCAAAACTGAACAGTAGAACCCAGGGATATAGCGCCTCAGTCTCAAGCGGGAGGCACTGAGTTCAATTATCAGTTCCAAAAAAACCAAACTCAGCAGTAAAAAAGCAAATAATCCAACTACAATGGGCAGAAGATATGAAGAAACATTCCGCCATAAATATATACATATACGCACACATCAAATAATCAAATGAAAAGAATATTAAACATCACTGATATATGTAATTACATACTACACTGAGCAGTCATTATATAACCATCAGAGAAAAAGGAAGTGGCACAGTGACAACACCAAACGCCACTAAAATGAAGAAAATCTGGATTTCTTAAAACAGTATAGGCATTTTGGCAAGCTCTGGTAAATTGTTAAAAATCTGAAATAACTAAAAAAATAAAAAGCACTGGCAAATGACTGAATGGGTAAATACATGTAATTATGTACAAAATATAAGTATTTTACATGTATATATAGTTATGTAAAAGTATATTAGTTTCTGTATTGTATTTTATATTACTATGAATTTGTGATAAATTACATATTTTATCCCAAAGAACTATTGTCAGCAGAACTAACAGAGTGGAAAGCATTATTAAACTAATGAAAAGTTGTACAAAAAAATATCTACTGAAAAAAGGCAGTAAAAGTAGATCAGAGAAATTAAAAAGGGTAAGGACTCAGGACAACGAAACAAAATGGAGTCACGCAGCGAAGAGGAAGTCCCCACTCCAAATATTTCAGCCGGCTTGAGCTCCTTTGAGCCCAAGGAAGGACCACTCACCATAAGACACCCGAAGTCACCAGAGGAGGCTGCGGAGATGGTTGACTGCAGCCAGATCCTTGCGGGAAACACAGAAAATCGAGGCCTAAGCAGCCGCTGGAGAAGGACGATAACCACGTTGCGCCCAGGCGGCGCTGAGCATCGAGCGCGCACACGTGCCTCGCACAGACTTCTGGGAGCGTTTAGGAGCCAGAGACCACAAAGTGCGCAGGCGTGGAGCATGGAGAGCACGTTTCGGGGTTTATCTGTACATATAACCCTAAAATAGATTTCTCCAAGGAGAATTGCCCAGTGAGACTTCCTCTTCGCATATCCCGAGGAAATACGCCTTCCTTGTCCTTCCAAAGTCCATGAACCCCAGTGAATCATCCTGAATTCTAGAATGGTACTTTTCTCACAGCATTAACAGTGCGGGGCCGGGGATTTGGCTCGGTGTTTCCGGCGCCTGTCTTACAAGCGCAAGGACTGAGGTTCGATCCCCGGTAGCTACACACAATACTGGGTGTGGAGACTCAACCCAGCAGCAATCAGTACCACATACCACAGTGCCAGGTGTGGTGGCTCCCGTCTGTAATCCCAGCACTCGGGAGGCAGAGGCAGGAGGATTGCTGTGATGTGAGTTGCAGGCTGAGCTCAGGGCCAGCCTGAACTACAAAGCGAGACCCTGTCTCAAAAAACCTAAAAAAAAAACAATCCAGTGCGGTCATTTTCCCAAATAGCAGATTTTAAAGAGACCTAATTCCGCTGAAATAAACACACTAGATGGTAAAGAAAGAAGTGGCAAGAGTCTATATAGAAGAAACCTAAGATTAACAGATAGGGGGACAGCAGTATTTTGGAGGCAAGTTCCATACATCTCCAAAAGTATAGAATGGGGAAAAAGTGAATATAAGAAAATTATAGAAAAATCTTTTAAGCCGAAACATTTTTGAAATTTTAAATTCGAGACAGTTTAGACACAATTATGAGGGAAGCTGTGTGGAAAAAGTCAAACTTATTATGTTGAAAGTTTTCTACGAGTTTGCACCTTGTAGATACTGCCTTTTAGTAAGTACAGAGATGCTTTTATACCCTGTCTGATAGCAGAGGATTCCCCACTGGAGGAAAAACCCTAGGAATTTACTGAAAGTGAACAAACATTTATTCATATGTCATATCTCCCTAAACCGAGAAGTCATGCTGAACAGAAACGCTGTGCTTCCAAGGAATATTGAAAACACATTAGCTAGAAGACAAATCTCATTGAGTAGCAAAAAATTAATGCCGGAGAGAAATCAGTGAGTGTAGCATAACTTAATTGAACATTAGAATTTTATATTGGAAAAAAAGATTTGAATGTGCTGTATATGATAAAATTGTCTGTCAAACTTTACCCCCATTCCTCATTTGAGAGGGCATATACAGAGAACTCTTATAAATGTAAGAAATGTAGAAATCACTTCAGCCAAAAGTAAATTCTCGTTCACCAAAATATTCATACTGGAGAGAAATCTTGAGAATGTAGTAAATTTTCCATTCTGATGTCACAGCTCAGTTAGCAGAGAAACTGGAGTGGTGAAAATCATTTTGCCTGCAAGGTATGTGGGAAAATCTTCAGCTGCAAGACCAATGTCACTAAGCATGGATACATTCAGAGAGACAATACAATTATACTTTAATATAATGAATGTGGGATGGCCTTTAGCCAGAGGCAGTATGTATTACACATCAGAACACCCATAATGGATAGAAGCTTTTTGAATGTAATGGTTCTGGAAAATCCTTTGGACAGAAGAAAAACCTCTTCACCGATTAGAAAATTCGAGATTGTGGAAAGGCTTTTATTTAGACATCAAATTTCATAAAATACCAGAGAGACTACAGGAGAAAGAAGCCCTTTATATGGAAGGAGTGTGGGAAAAACTGTAGTGGCAAATTAAATCTTACTGAGCATGAGAAAATTCATATTTGAGAGAAATCCTTTAAATGTAGTGAATATGTAGCTTTGGGGAAGAAGTACATCATAAAGCATCAAAAAGGTCACAATGGATAGAAATTTTATATGCAGTGAATGTGGAAAAGCTTTCAACAAGCATCATTTATTGCACGTGAGGATTCGTCAAGGCCATAGACCTCACAAACGCAATGTATGAGGAAAAGCCTTCTCTTGAGTTCAGCTCTCACAGGTCAGGTGAGGAGTCCTATGGTTGTAATGAATGTGGGAAACCTTTTTCTCCATTCTAGCCTAGCATTTAAGGATACACAAAGGCAAGAAAAGATTCATCAGTGTAGTGAATGTGTAAAAGGTTTCAGCCAGAAGTCACACCACAATAGACATCAGAAAATCTGTATTCATTAAAAAAGCTGTTAGTGTCTTCAGAATGAGAAAACATGCACCAGGAATTTGCATCTCAGTACATCAGAAATACTTTGAAGTAAAACACCACGAGTGAGGTGAACTTTAACAAATGTCAAAACTTAGAGGACACCAATAGTTCACAGTGAAGCAAAAGACATGCATATAATAAAAAGATCATGCCCAACTAAAAATCTCCAGCACAGGAAAGACTGTAATTTTAGAGGCATTTCCCTAAAATTGGAAACAGAACTGAAGCTTGTCACAGCATGCAGCATAAATCTGGTGATCTTCATCTGCACAAGAAAAATAAGGTCTATGTGTTAGAAAGGAAGAAATAGCATACATGATCCTCTATAAGTAGAGGCTCATGTGACAGTGATTCAGCAGAGCATAAGAGATTCCGTAAAGAGAGCTACACTTGTATTTGTATTTGGAAAGTGAAAGAGAGGCACCATTAGATGAAGAAATAATGACTAAAAATTCTCTAGAGAATATTTGTTCTCCAGGGGGAGAGAATGGACCACGAAGTACACAGAAAGGTGAAACCTACAGAGACTGAAGGCAGAATTATGAAAATACCTGGATACTAAAAATAGTTATGACCTTGGGAGTAAGAAAACAGTTCTTGTAATACATTCAGAAATGACTATAAATATGCATGTATGCCTGTGAAATATCAGGGACATCTGTGTAGCTTGGTTTCAAGTAGCTAGATATTAAAAACAATTCAAATGGGCACCTGAAACAAAATGGAAGCTTTATTATGATGAAATAGTATACACAAATATATTCAAATTCAACACATGATAGTCACATTTTAATGGAAATATCTAAAACACATTGATAGCATCTTTTTTCCTCCAGTATTGGGCATTGAACTCTGAACCTTGAGCCTGCAAGGCAGGCATGGCACCACCAAGTTAAATCCCTGGCCCTCCAAAACATGTTGAAAAGGAAAGAACTTGTAGAATTATCCATATAGTACAATTACTTTTTGTAAATCTGAATGATAAAGGCTTCCTTGATGAAGTCCAGTGTTCTACACTGCTAATGGATACACATACATATGTAAATGATTGGAAATCAACTAGAAGGATACAAACCGAATTCTTGATAGTGGCCTATGAAAAGTGAAGAAGGGAAAGGAAATGAATGTGAGAAGTGAGAAGGGAGGGGCTTCAGCTTTTCACACAAACACTCATTTCTCTTAGAAACTGCAAGTAAATATATGAAGGCATTCACTAAAAAAAAAAGAAAAATAAATTATAGATATAACAATCCAATTTTATCAATAATGACATAGAATACAATGTTCTAAATTGTTAATCTTGAGAAAAAAACATCCAAATACATACAAAGACAGAAATATGCTGTAAAGTGTGGACTAGTTGTGCCACTGAAATGTAAGCATAATAAAATTACAGTGATGAACTGACTCAGACAAAGAATTCAAGATAAAAATGTAATTAGAAGTAGTGGGTTTATTTTAACTTAGTATCATCTTATTAGAAAGCTAAACATATGCAAACAAATCCCACCTAAAAATACAGATTCATAAAATGGAAGGTACAAAAGCAATAACAGAGACTTCAGCACTTTGCTCCCAGGAGTATGTACCACAACAAAACAGAAAACAGGAGGGGAACAATGATGAAATTACACTGTCGCCAACTAAGCTTAAAGGGTATCTACAGAGTAATCCACTGAGCTAGAACAGAGGCCACACATGTTTCTAGTAGGTACATCTGGAAATTTCTTGAGGATACTTTTGCTCTTTGTTAAGATTAATAAAATTGACAGCAATTTAGCTGGATCAAAGAAGATAAGAGAGAAAAATCACAGATTATCATATTTGCAAACTGGCAGAATTTTTAAACTATGTAACAAGGATTAACAGGATGTGAATTTAAATTTACTAGAAAGCTACAATCAAGACAATGATACTGGCATAAAGAATGGAAACTGACAGCATGGCAACCAGAAATTAATCTTTATACTGGTGGCTAATTTTTGTGATAATGAAGACAAACCAGTTCAGCTAATCTTACAGAAAATTTAAAATAAATACCATAAATAATTTTATGGCAGTATTTAGACAAGTTACATAAAATATATATATTGTTAGAGAGACACAAAGTAATCCAAGGAGTACAACATAAATACACCTATAACATGTGAATTGACTTATTAATCAAAATTTTTCATTTGGAAAGAAGCACACTGCAGTATATTCACAAGAGATAATACCAACCTTGCACAGCAGAAGGACACAAACTGTTGAAGAACAGAGAAGGAGAGTGTATTTATCAACTAATTTTACGAGGTTAATATTACTCTGAAATAAAGTCAATGAATGGTATCACTACAAAAACAGCTACAGTCAAATATCTCTCATTATCTTATATTCAAAGATCTTCAACAAAATATCAAACCAAAATAGCAACATATAAAACCAAATGAGATTTAGATTAGAAATGAAAATAAGATTCAATCCAGAAATCAATTATTAATATATATACTTTATTTTTAAAAAATATGAGCCAAGGATTTAGCTCATAGGTGCTACCACATCTAACTTGTAAGCACCAGAGCCCACGTTTGATCCCACTTATGAAAAAATTAAATCAAATTAAATTAATATGAAACAGCATTTGTGTTAGCTTTTTGTGAATGGGATCAAAGTGAGAAAAACAATTTAAAAGATAAAATATTTCTTTCAGCTCACAGTTTCAGAGATTTTAATTCAGGCTCAGCCAGCTCTTTTGCTTTAAGTCTGTTGTGACGAAAAATATCACTGCTGAAGAGTATGGGAGGGGGAAGTTGCTCACTACTACATGGAAGCAAGCAAGAGAGAAAAAGAGGCTGAGAGGAAGAGGCAAAGGACCAGATATAGACCTCAAGTTCATACCTTCATGATCTGTTCTCTCCCTCTAGGCTCCATCTCCCATTTCTATGATCTCTCAATAATGTCCTCAAATTATGATCTTGTCAGTGGGTCTATGAACTGATGACATTAAAACTCGCAAGAACTGATCATTGCTCTAGGCCCAGCCTCTAAACATTCTGCAATAGGTATCAAGCCTTCAGTCCTTGAATCTTTAGAGGACATTTCACATTTAAACCATAATACTATTTGATGTCCATGATAAGTACTCAAAATCTATGGATTAAAAATAAACTTTTATCAACCTAAAAAGATTACCCTTTATCAACCTAAAATAAATATGTTAATTTTTATATGTAGTTGGAAAAAACTGAAAACTTCTACCAAGACTAAGAAAAAGGCACAAATATCTAATATTACCATATGAAATTAACATTTTACTGGAGGTTCTAAAAGGTATAGTAAAGAAAATGTATTAAGATTATGAAGGAAGGGTAAAACTTTGTATTTGTTGATAAAAATTTTTTATATAGAATATCCTAAGGAATATTCAAAAATGCTACTAGAACTAATAAATTTGGCAAGGCAGAAAGACACACGATCAAAACAGGAAAAATCAAATATGTTTCTATACAAGAATGATCTAATCTCATAATAAAGTAAAAAATTCACAGCAGCAGAAAAAGAATACAAAGTAATTTAAACAAAGAGATAAATTCTTATATACTAAAAACTACAAAATGTGGCTGAGATAAAGATCTAGATAACATGAAAGATAGTCCATGATTACAGACTAGATTTCACTTATTAAAGGTAATATCACCAGAAATTGATTTGTAGATTTAAAATCTATTAAAATCTCATCAAGATTTTAATAAAAATTGACAAGTTCATCCTAAAGTTCATATGAAAATGCAAGGGATCTAGAATACACAAAATCATGTTGAAAAGAAGAACACAATTGAAGAACTCATGTTTCCAGTTTTAAACTTTCTTGCAAAGTTGTAACAGTCAAGACAGAGTGTCGGTAGTATAAAAGACCTATCAACTAACTAAAAGGACTTTGAACATCCCAAAATAAATGTGATGAACACTGATGAACAATGGTTTTCAATAAGGATGAAGGAATGAAATAGTCTTTTCAGTAAATAATGGTTCAATGATTGAACATCTGCACACAAAATAAGGATTAAACTTCGTCCTTCTTAACAAAATATTGATCAAAATGGGGCCTAGACATAAATGTAAGCCTCATAACTCTATGATCTTTTGAAGAAAGTATAGGACTATACAACTTCTTGGATTAGTCTGTTGAGTCTTAGATAAAGTAGCAAAAGCACAAGAAACAAAAATGGTAAGTATAATCTGAATTTCATCAGAAGTTTTAATTTTTTTTAGTCAGGGGAACTCACCAAACAAATGAGGATTATTTAGAAATGCAAAGGACTAGAAAATCCAAACGAAGGAGGAAAGGTACACATTGGAGGAATAATATTGCTTCAAAGTCAGTTAAGTTTCAATAATCAAGACAATGTAATAGGGGGCATGAGAAGAAGCAATGGACAGAAAAGACACCAGAAATTAATGTTTGTACTTATGATTAATTGATTTTGGACAACAATGCCAAGGTGATTCTGTGAGGGAAAGGGTAGTGTGAGATGCAGGGGAGAAGGATGCAGCCAGTGGGATCTGCAGATGGACTTGGAGACTTAACTCATGTAGCAACGGGCTCCAGTGGTCGTACATGCTGTGGTGTTCCAGGGCAGAACTACACCAGTATCTGTGTGGTTCTACAGGGATTATTTTTGAAATACAGGAATTTCATCTACATAACTGCCGGCATCTGCCCTGCTTTCCACATGCTGGGATTGTGAGCATAGGAGCTTGGCAGGAAATAAAAGTGTGGCAAGATCAGGGCTTGCTGTCTTTGCTTCCCAGCGTGGCGTAGATTGGGACCAGGCGTGGCTTCTTCTCTCAGTCTTATTTTCTGCCTGTCTTGATTGTTTCACCTTGTACTACTGGAACTCACAGCAGACTAGAACTTAGTGTAAAGGTTCTGGTTACATTCCTTTTCCATGGTTCCAACAGGACAGTCTTTCCAACAAATGATGATAAAATTAAATCTCCATATGCTTAAATATAAACTCTTACTTTACCCCATGCCAAAAAGAAAATAACTAAAATGTATCACTATTCTGTATGTAAGAAATAAACTATAAAATGAAAAGAGAAATTAAACTGAAAAGTCTAGGTTCTTGGGCTGGACAAACGATTATTAAATATTACATCAAAAGTACAATCCATTACAAAATTTATAATGTTGACTCCATCAAAATACAAAATGATTATGCTTTAAATTATTTCATTAAGAAAATGGAAAACCAAAGCACATGAAGAAAACATACATAATTCATATATGATTTTTTAAAAAAGCTTTTATATAAAATTTTACAGACTTTAAAAGAAATTATATATATACCAAGGATCACATTCAGAACCTTGAACTTGCCAAGCAGGCGCAGGTTCACTGAGCTAAGAATCAAGATATGTCACATACAGGTAAAATTCTCAATGACAAACGTGATTACAAGTTCTACCTAATATGTACCCAAAAAAAGACTGCAAAAAATTAGATAATTCAGATAAATAATCAACTAAAAATGGAATCTGAAGAATCTGAACATCCGATCAAGTATTGATATGGCTAAAAAGCACATGAACAATGATCAGCATCATTAGGAATTATTAGGGTAATGTAAGTGAAAACCATTTTGAAATAGTTTTATCCATCAGTACTCCTGTAATCAGACAACAGTCAGTGATAAAGACAGTGAACAGACATTAGAACATGCAGACACTGCTAGTGAGAATGTAAAATGGTGTATAGTTACTTTGGAATCAATTTAGAATTTCCTTTAAAAATTACAGATGAATTTGCCAGGTGAGCCAATCATTATTTGACACATACTGTGCATGTGAGTGTACAATGCACTATTGTTTATAAGAACCCAAAGGTAAAACAATAAAAAATCTCTACCAAGTAGTTAACAGATGAAGGAAACACAGAGATGTAGATATCAATATAGATATTAGAGTATGATTTATTAAGAAGGAGAATATGCTTTAACATGGATAAACTGCAAAATACTACACTATTAAAAGAGTCAGATGCAAAGGCCTGCACGCTACATGATTTTGAATAAATAAGTAGACATCTTGGGTTGTGATGAGTGTAGGTATTGGCTAACACAGACAACAGCAATACTTTAGGGCTGGTGCAAATGTTCAAACTGCATGATATTAGTGTTCACACGACTGTAAAAGTACTTAAAGTAATTGGGTTGTATAATCTAATGAATTAATTTATGATATATAAGTTAAACCTCGCTATTTAAAAAGTATGATCTGATTAAGGCAAATAAAAGAAAAGATGTCCACTAATATAGGCAGGATACTCTCTAAACAACATCTTTATGCCTTTTCAATATTGCTGAAGCTAAACTGGAAGGAAAAAAAAAGTCAAAATGCAATTGTTGGAAGCAAGTTTTCAGCACATCACGTGACAAGTACTATGATGGTGGCTTAATTCAGGGATAGACTTTTCACATTTCAGCAATGGGCAACATTGCCTTCAGGCTATCTGCCATAGGTATTACATCTCTCTACCTAGTTTTTGATTAAGCATTGAGTAGCAGTAAATTTGACGTAAAATCCCTGACAAGTGTCTGGAGAGCAGTTACTTTCTGTGCCTGATTACATGGGGAACTATAGCTTCACAGCCAACTGAGCTGGAATCAGGATCACTCTTTGTGAGACAGATGAGGAGCTTGGAAACATACAGACCTTCCTTATTTCTTGACTTTCTGGTTTCTCAAGCCAAAAAGATTCTTTAAAAAGTCATCCCTGTATATCGCTGACGACCACAGAAAGTGCTGCAGAATAACCAGAGCAAGGAAAACAGTTGCACAACATGCTTTTTTTCTTTTCCTGACTTAAAATAGATCGTGTTCCTTTTAGAGGAACTATAAGAAGAGTAATTACTTGCAGATAGTTACCTGGGCTATTTGTGAAATTCTGAATGGAACTGACTAGAATGACGAGAGGTTATAAAGTCAGAGAATATGTGTGATTTTCCACAAATTGGACTGTGCAAGTTTTCTTCAAGGAGACACTAACGTTCTGAACTGAAGAAAGAGTCCTGAATGTTACAGCTCGGGACTGCTTCTTGTGTATCATTTTCCATCTGTTGTTGATGTTCTCTGGGCCTTGAAATAGTCAAGCTTGTCTTGATTTAGAAACTAACATGATTGAAGATGAATAAAATAGACTGAGTTCAATTCATTTCAAATACCATTTTATGTTATCTTTCCCCGTTCCTTTCACACCTTACTCTGTTCTATATTTGTCACCTAAACTATTTAAAGGAACTGTCACAATTTCTTTGCTCCCAAAAGGAATTTCTCTGACTTGGTTTGGATTTTACTATTTAAAATGTATGCTTTAACTTATAGAACATTCAAAAACATGTCACTATGACCTGATTTAAAATATACAATAAAGTTAGGGATAGTGATTGAAGAAGATACTATTGATACATAGAATTTTGCACAGTTGCAAAAGGCAACAATTCATAGCTATAATTAAAAGAGTATCTTTGGACCCAAACCACTTTATCTTTTTTCTATCTACACTGGTATAATCTGGTGATATTTAACATTGGCATAGCAAACAAAATATAACATTTACATTTTATTTTTGAGAAAAGACAAAACCTTGACTAATTTCTGTCTACCATGAGCAATAACAAAAGTAGACCCTATCTAAATATAACTTTATTGTGAATCATCACATAAATTTTATCAGCAAAGTAAAAATATGTTCCAGTCACTTGTAAGAGGACTATAAACTGCAAAATTTGGAACAACTTTCATACTACTTTTTTCCTTTTTATTATAGTATTTAATTATTAGATTTCTTTGTTTTAGGTCCAAAAAATTGTTAATTATACTTACATCATAGGATTTCTAAAACTACTGAATGAAATAATACATACAAGGGACTCCACAAAGCTGGCTCTCAAATAACTAGTTATTATTTACATATCTATTCACAGTTTTGAGAGAAAAAGTACAAAAAAAATTAAATTTGAAGCAGAAAGTAT
>PVIR01026493.1:0-23843 GCA_004026965.1 Petromus typicus | reverse complement strand
TGGGGGTGGGGGTGGGAGGGCGGGCAGGGTCATGGGAAAAAATGAGAATTAAGTTGTGTCATATACTGGTACAAATTCTCATTGTTGAATGCAATCATGATGTATATATGTAATGTACCAATAAAGATTTCAATTAAAAAAAAAGACAACTATAAAGTTATAAAGTGAAACCCATCAGAATCACAGCAGATGTCTCAGTCAAACCCTTAAGTCAAAGAGAATTTAGGATGAAGTATTTCAAGTCCTAAAAGAAAACAACTTCCAAACAATTTCCAAAATATCTAGACTGGACAGAAAATAATACAGAGAATCAACAACTAGGATCTCCTACTATGAAAAAACTTTTGCACTGCAAAAGAAATCACCAGTAGAGTGAAGACATAACTCACAGAGTGGGGGGAAAAAATTAGCCCGTAATCCCTCAGACAAAGGTCTAATACCTAAAAATGGGATTGAAAAATATTAGAGTCCTCTAGATTTAAAGGCCCAATCCAAAACGGGCATCTGAAATGAATACATGCTTCTCAGATGAAGGACAAATGGCAAATAAATAAGGAAAAATGTTCACATCACTGGTCATCTGACAGATGCAAATTTAAACAGTGCTGAGATTCCTTCCCCAGAAAGATTGGCTATTATCAAGAAATCAAGAACAAATGCTGGGGTGGTAGGTAGGGAAAAAGAATCCCTTCTCCACGGTTGAGAGTATAGACTGGAGCTACTGTTATGGAAATCAGTGTGGCCCTCAAAAAATTAGGATTGGTGGTCTCAGTTGGACCAGCAGTAGTTGTTCTTTTGAGTGTCTTTCCACAAGAGTTAACAGTATCATACCACAACAGTGTATGCATACCCATGTTTATATGAACCCAATTTGTAAAAGCTAAATCTTGGAAGCAACCCAAATGTCTATCAACCAATGAATGAACAAAAACAATGTGAGTTTTTATATATAATGGAATACTACTTGGCCATATTTTGCTAGTGTTCTTGTGGTTATAAAAAAAGGGAGGTATTATTCTAATAAAATGATGAAATAAACAGTTTGAGATGTTAACATTGGCAAAATATGGTAGAGTATTAGAGAGTAATGTCTTAGCTTCATGTTCTCTATTATTAACACATTTCCCTGAAAAATAAGACCAAGTCTTATATTAACTTTTGCTTCAAAAGATACAGTAGCGATTATTTTGAGAGGATGTCTTTTTTTAATGTATAGCACCCTACATTTATTCATGTACAAAAATCTATAGTTATTCAAATATAATCATGTCACCTTCTTTTGGAACATTGACAGCCATTGGCCCCAGTCTCTCATGTCCAGCCATAAAGCTCCCCTCAGGTACTTGCCCATGTAACCTGGTTTTAATGCACTGGCAACATACCTCTCAGTGATTTTTATTCCATGAATTCTTGACCCGGTTCATGACGGCCTACAGGGTAGGCTTCATAAAGTCTCCATTAAATCAGGTGTTAATTGACTCAGGAGACAGTAGTGGCAATGAAAATGATGAAGGACTAGTGGTCTACACAAAAGCAACAGAAAATTGCTGACTTAAAAATTCAGAAAATGTTTTATATGCGATCCTTAAATACATCTGTTACAATGTACAGAAGTATGAAGATTCCTGTTAGACACAACCGTGTCTGTTTATCAAGTGTGCAAATTATTGATGTGTTGTTTCTCTGCCCCAGTTGATCATTTGTAAATAAGTCTCGAGTTTATCTGTTCTCATAGGCATTGCTCTCTCGTCAAAAGGCGAGCATTTGGATATTTTCAAATACGTAATTATGATCCATATTGTTTGTTCTAAGTGTTAATATCAATATTATTTATATTTATATCTTATTGTTTCATAATTCAGTGTACCCATCATGTGTTCCAGTGGACATACTCAGTGGTTTGTTCTGGCTAACCAACCACCTTAACTGATTCAGGAATTATGAGCATCGCAAAAAGTCATACAGCTAGGGCTTATTTCTAGTTATCTTTTATTTTAGGGCAAATGCAGTAGCCTTGGAGCTTTGTGGGCAGGGCCATATCTCTTTAAAACTTCAGTGCCTAGCACACCACCAGTTGATGCATCTTTTTAAAACTAATGGTGGTAGAGGACACTAGTACCTAAGATGACATATAGAGATCTGGAAATTACCCTTACTATTAGAAAGGGGATGAAAGACTGTTTGGGATAATTTTAAATAGACAATATTTTAGTGATTTGGAATGCCAAAATTAGTTCTTTTCCTCGTTATTCTTAGAAGCAAACCTACATTCAGCTTACTTCTAAAAAATAGATTATACCTGTAAGTGACTTTCTTGATGAAAAGAACTCACCTGAGAGGTAAACTCACCTAACAAAAATCTCTTCATAATTAACTATTTGATTGCTTTTACAAGGACATTCAGCTTAGTAGCCAGGTGGTTGAATAGCATTGGATTACCTTCTTTGGTCTTACTGGTTTTTATAGTTCAGAGGACAGCATCTGAAAAGTTGGAAGGTGAGCTTTTAAATGCCCTCTGTGGCTGCCACTGATCCGAATAGGTACTGAGTGCGGATGTCCTCAGAGAAATCAAACTCTGAATTGCTGACTGGTGTTGATCAGTTTCCTCAGGGTCTTTCTAACTGGGGAAGTTTGCAGAGACTGACAGAGTAGTACCTTGTCAAAGTTCCCAGCATCTTTTTATTGTGGCTGTTCTTTTTTTCTTCTGATTGTCAGCCAAAGTGCAACTTCTTTGAAGGAAGAAAACACACTTATTTTGTTTATTTTGTATTCTTTGTGCCCAGCACTGAACAACTGCATAATAGATACTCAAATATTTGTTTAATTGAATTAATTTTGTTTTACAGTGTTGTATTGCTCTTATCCTTTCTTGGAAAGCAAGAAACTTAAAGCTGGGTCAATAATTGATATTTCTTCTTTGTTGTAAAGGCCAATTATTGATTTTCTTTAAAAGAGAATGAAATTTATCAACCAATGTTATTGTTTTCGAGTTGGTATGAGGCTTTTGAATTACAGTATAGGCAATTTAGTTGTCCAGTTTCTGTGGTATTACAGTAATTACACAGTGCTCACAAAACATTGTATTACTATGTAACATAAGCCATAAGAGAGTTGAATGTTTTCACCTTGCTGTTTTTGTTAATTTCTACCCGATTGAGAAAATTAAAACTCAATTTTCTTGCAATAATTATCTCTTGCATTGCAATAAGAACTTCAGCATTAGAGTTTATAAGTCAGCCATTTCTCTTATTCTTATGGGGTTAAGACTCTAGAGTGATACTTTTATAATTATACAGTACACATATAATACTGTAATAAGTTATATTTAATATAGCTGATCATAAATGAAGTTTAATGAACTATGATTGCTTGAATACTACACAGTCTGATTGCTTTTCCAGAGTTGATTTTAATGAAAATATATGATCACTCCAGTTATTGGTGCTATTGCCCTCATTGTAATGACCATTATCCTTAGATTTTCATTATACAAACTTAAATGACTTTAATCAGTGCTTTTAATTGAAGGAAGTGATTCTAATAAAGAGTTATTGGGTCATTTTAATTTTTTTCTAAAAAAACTCCATAATAGCTGTATACTTTGTACACAAGAATAAAATCTGTTTACTTTTATGTAGTTTGAGGAAGAGGTACATACATCTACATAAATTCCATTCAGATGAAATTTAGAGCTTATGTCTGAAGCCCATTACTATAAATGCAATTGCGTTTTATTTATTTTGTGGTGTTGAGGTGTGCTAGGTCGGTGTTCTACCACTGAGTTATAACCCCCGTCTTGAAAATGTATTTTAATGCTATTTTCACATATGCGTTAAAGAACATTTCTCATAAAAATGATTGATTTAACTTATCATTTAAAAACTTCATATCAAAAAACTTATCATTTTTTGCATTTTTATATTTCTTGCTATGATGGAGTCCTTGAAAATCCCTTTTTTATTAATACTTAAAGCCAACTATGTGGCGGATGGTATTTCTTTTCTATTGCAAATCATTTAATTGAAGCATATACAGTTATTTCAATGCATCTTTAATCTTCATAGGCCCCAAATCATCACTGTGAAACTGTCTCTTCATATCTGATTAAGAATATTCCTTTTTAATATTCTACCTTTTCCTCTTTCCCAAACATCTATAAAGAACTCTAAAATAATATTATTATATTTTCAAAATATGACTCTTTATGAAACCAGATTTTACATGAGTAAAAGATTTGAGAAAATATTCATATTAAGTTACATTTGAAACAGTTATACAGGCTATACACTGTTTATTGATTGAATTAACGTGTCAATCAAGAAATCCAGAATAGTGTTCTTTATGGTTTTTATCACAAGTAATCAGAATAATTTAAAAAATGAATATAATTTTCAATGTGCCTTAGCATACGCTATCATTCTTCCAAATATATGTTAAACAAAATTCTTTAGGAATAAAACAAAGTATAATCCTCTTCCAGTACTTTTTGACTTGGGATCCACATTTGATTTATCAATAAACTTCACCTGCAGATGAGACCCTAGAAATTGAAACATGTGTAGGAAAATGAAGGAACATTAGAGGCACAAACAAGACATCAAGGGACATACTCTAGGAAAAGGATTTCCATTTTTATTTCATACGGCACAGGGTTCACAAGGGAAGAGAAGTATAAGGTAGCCTAGGGCCAAATCACACAGCTTTGAGTGCCTTATTAAGATATTCATCTGTATAGGTCATCATTGAATATTTATAAGTGGGAGTGTGATTATCATTCATCATGTTTATTAAGCTCCAATTTTGCAAGCAGCTCTAGACATTAGAGGTATATTCCAGTACCAAAAAGAAAAAAAATTCTGTATCTTTGAGAGCTTATATTTTTAGTAGGGAAAACAGACCAGAAAAGAAAAAGTAAATTATTTTATTAAATGTGTTAAGACCTACTCGGAAAAAAAAAGGAAAAGCAGAGTATGCTAAAGCAAGAATGTGTGGGGGAAGCCAGTGTTTTCCTTTAAAATATGATTGCGTAGGACTCACTCACAGAAGCCAATGGGAAAGAGGATCCCAGGAAGAGGGAAGAGCCAGTGCTTGTGGCTTTTTGCTTTTTTAGGAAGTCAGTAAGTCTGGAACTGGGTGAATGGAGAGTAGTAGGAGGATGAGGTCCAAAAGATCTAGGAGTGCAAATCCATAGGGCCTTATAGGTTGTGGTAATGACTGATTTACTATGGGTAGGAAAATAGCCATTTCAGAGTTTTGAGCTGAGGAGTTATATAATCTGACTGGTTTTCACTGTATCATTTTACTATGTTCAAAATCTAGCTGTGGGAGAGCAAGATGGAGGCAAGGAGATAGGTTAGGAGCTTAGTACAGAAATCTAATAAGACATAATTGGGGGCTGTGGGGCATAGTGGCACAAGTCTATGATCCCAGCTCTTGGGAGGCTGAGGCAGGGAAACTGCTGTGAGTCTAGGCCAGCTTGAACTGCATAGCAAGACCCTGTCTCAAAAAATTCCCCACTGAAAGAAAAAAAGAGAGAGAGAGAGAAAGAGATGAAACCATATCTCTGGACTGCAGCAATAGTATCATGGGACTGGGCAACTTATGATCTTGTCTTTCAGGAATAGAGGAGACCAAAGTGACAGGGAAGGCTTAGCTGCAGAAAGGTGGAATGCAGATGATACTATTAACATCAATGTTGTCCTCTTGCTTGTAAAATGAGAACTATGGCCACGTTATGTTAATTCCAAAAAAGAGAGTAGTGGGGACATAAAAGAAGATTCAAGTCTCCTCCCAAGAGAGGAGTATCAATTTTTTCCCTTTAAACAGTATTCTGTGATTAAACTCAACATGTTGAGTTGATTAACGGATTTGAAGGATTTCTGATGTGTACATTAATGTAGAGAATTTGAGTACAGCAAATTGCATTTTCCTTTATATTCCTGCTTTGGAGATACAGTACAGATGTGTTTGCATCCTAAAAGGTGCCAACAAAATGAAAAGCAAGAGTTTCTCGAAGAACTCTAATCTGTTTCAATGACTCACCTGAACAGGAATGTACCTGGTTGGTATCAAGGTCAATTCAGGTACCCTTAATACCTTGGTATTTCTTTGTCTGGTTTTACATTATATGAAATCATGAAGCTTATCACAATGCAGTAAGTTTCATGTAACCAGGAGAAAAGCTAAATATAAATTAGCTAGCATAGAGAATTCTGGGCTAAAATTGTCTTTCTTAAAAGGCTTTAGTTCTGGTATAAATAAATTTCTTTTCTTTTCCATAGCAATAAAGATTGATTGGGATTTGTGATGAACTATAATGGAGAATAGAAGTTTAGAATCCTGAGGATACCAAAGGATTAAAAATGGAAAAAGAGTTATGCATATAATAGTGTATTTGCCTTAGCTGATCTAGGGAAGGATACTTTTTAAAAGCACAGGGTTGGTCGTATTAGAAATTAGTTTCCTGAGGTCTTGAAATCCAGCAATTCTCACTTACCTACATCTTGTGATGGAATCCTTCTCACCAGGGGGAAGACTGTTTTTTTTAGATAAAAAAGAATGTGAACATGCACAATGAAGTTAGCATGCATTGTTCAGCTTCTTTTGTAAGAAATGTGTTCAATGTGGAGGACAGGTTGAGTTCAATTCTTAATGGAACCTGGTTGTTTCCTTTTACATACATCTATTAACTGACACTTCAGTGTACAGTCATGCACCACATAATGAAGTTTCTCCAAGTGATGGGATCACACCGATGATTGTGGTCCCTCAGCTTATCACCTAGTGACATCATAGCCATGTTAGTTTAAGTACACTCTAAGCCATTCATGCGGTGATGGCTCACTTAATATGCATTTGTGAGAACATATCCCCATGGTTAAGTGAAATATTTGCATTATATAGTAAGAACTGAGCTTCATATTGACCATATGTTATAGCCAGATCTTGAGGTATCTCCTTAATCATGGAAGATAATTGAATTGTTAGCATTTGGTAGGGTTGTATATTAATTTTGCAGGTAGTGATGCTCATATTTGTTGTACTTGCATTAAACACTCTTGTTTATTAGCTACAATACACTATTTCCCAGGAGTCTCAGTACAGTATTAGAAATGAAAATACATGTGCAAAAGTATTGTCAGATTTTGAGAAATTTGCATATATTAACAGAATTATGATTCAATTTTAATTAAAATGTTCACAAATGTGTCCTTTAGACCAGGTGTGATGGTGCACACTTGTAGTCCCAGCACTTGAGAGGCTGAGGCAGAAGGATCGACACATGTTTGAGGACAGCCTGGTCAACCTAGTGAGTTCAAGGGCATCCTGAACTACAGAGTGAGACCCTGTCCGGCCACCCACTAAGTGTGTCCCTTAAATGTCTAGTGCATGTAACACTGAGTTCTTAGATCAAGCTGTTTTCATTATATTGTACTAATATTCAATGTGATATTTTCCTAACTATACCTTTTAAAAAAATAGGTATTTTATAGTATATGTTTGTATCATTTCCCCAAAACAGAATAATTATTTATTGCAAACATAATAAAAGAATTCATATAAGTAAAATAGTTTAGACATTTTTGAAACATAACTATTTATTCCAAAACTTTGAAGAAGCTTGCAAGGGCCTGTCATTGTGCTGTATCTCTTCTCATATATGAAAATTGTGATAGTGGTACCTGATCCCCATGTGGCTTCGGGATCTTGGAATCCATATTTAAAAATAAAAAGATAGCCCTACTTTCATTTTTAGTCTTTAAGATGTTTTTCTTTTGTAAAGGTTATATTGAAACTTCCTAATTCTTTTGTACTACTTTGGATAAAATAAAAATATGAGACTCATTCAGTTGTCGTGTTGTTTGATATATGAGCTTCCCTTGCCTGACTGGTATTTTTCTTTTTGTTTCCTTTTGGTTTTACTAGAACATTCAAATAAAAACTTTGGCAGATGATGTGGTAAGGTGGTCTTAGCAGCATGTTATTCTAATACTTTATGCATGTCACTTTTTATTAAAATGCGTGGACATTAAAGCATTGTCATATGTAACATATAAAAGATGAGAACGTTTACAAACTATAGTAGAGGTGTTGAGTATCCACATGCAGAGTTGTGTCGGGTTCAACAAAATTTTTTTTTTTTAGGTTTTTTTTTTTTTTTTGAGACAGGGTCTTGTTTTGTAGTTCAAGCTGGCTCTAAGCTCAGCCTCAAACTCACATCACAGCAATCCTCCTGCCTCTGCCTACCGAGTGCTGGGATGACAGGTGTGAGCCACCACACCCGGCACTGTGGTATGTGGTACTGGTTGCTGCTGGGCGTGAGTCTCCACATCCAGTATGGTATGTGGTTACCGGGGATCGAACCCAGGCCCTTGCGCTTGCAAGACAGGCGCCAGAATCACTGGGCTAACTCCCTGGCCCCAAAATTTTGATATTATCATCTTGTTGTATTCGATAGCCAAATGCTTTAAAAATTATGTATATATATTTAGACTCTGGAAAATGCAAATATTTCCTTTTTTGATAGCCAAATAAATTGCAGATATGTTAATTGTTAATGCAGGAAATTAATTTCAAGTAGAAAGGAAATTAAGTTCATTCTACAGGTCAGATATATACAATTGAATTTAAACATCTTAAATATTTTCAAACTGTGTCCATCATAGTAAAGCTTATTAAAAGTTATGAGCTCAAAAAAAAAAGTTATGAGCTCAAAATTTAAATGTCCCCTTTCATAGGTAAACTTTTAAGAGTGGTGTTTGCAGCAGTGTCATTATTTTTTTTTATGTGAAATTACCTATCTACAAATATATAAAATAGTGTTGTTAGCACCCTAAGGAGATGAAAGTAAGCAGTTTGAGTTCATTTTCTTAGCAAGATATAGCTGAAAATGACAAATGAAATGTTTCCTAAAAGAAAGTAGAACACTTTTAGATGAAAATGAAGAACACAGTGAAGGATCAACTCTGTATGTCAATGATATTGCTACTTAGTAAAAACACTCATACTGTGAAAGTAAGTACTAAGTGCTATGAAGGAAATGGAAAAGAGGTATGGCAATATCATGATCAGTTGCATATTTAAGTGCTTTAATGTCCACTATATCTTTCAGTGAAATTTGATTGTTGGATATATACTCAGCTTATTTGAGATTACCAATTTTTTTTTCTTGACCAGTGTAATTTCCTCAATGGGTTAAAAAATTTGAAAATATTGTGCAAAATAATTCAAAGAAATGAATTGTAAGTTAATGTGAAGACCAAACATGGAACTAGAGCCTCATGAATTTTGCTTTGTCACTTTTTTTGTGAAATGAGGGAGTTGGTCTAGATGATTTTTTGTATTTCCAGCTCTACAACACTGGATTGTATAATCTCTTTGTAAGCCACTAAATATTTGCTCATTTTGGTAATCCTAAATAAGCTGCTTAAAACAAGTCATACTTTTTTTTCAAAGTACACCTTTTAGTTTAAAAAGTGTTCTTTGAACCACAACATAAAAGATATGTTCTTGTAGTGTGGAGGGGTTGGTATAATTTTATATAAGCTGTGGTAATAACATCTGTGATGCTTTTTGGATTGTTGAAGTAACTTATAAGAACCCTGGTAACATGGCAGTGAACATGCCTTGTCCTCATATCTAACATGTCTGTTTGTTTAACATGAGCTATTGTATGCATGTGCTTTCTAACAGAAACTAGAATAAAACTGGATTCCTTTCAGTTTTATGTACATTACTAATTTTTGATGTCCATTGTTTTGTGGTTTAAAATAGATTGGGTCTATTTTGTGGAACTGGTATTTTATGTGAAAGAGCAAGCTTATTTTTTAGAGATTGTGCATGGAATGAATGGTTAAAAATCAGAATCCGTAGTGGTATTTCTAAGAATAAAGTATGTCTGTTTATATTACATTGCTGGTAAATACAAAAGGTAATGCTTTTGTTTTTGCTTCCTTATTGTCCCCACTTTTTGCAGAAGAAAAGGTTGGGAGAAAATAAGAGTAACAACAACAATAAATAGCAACTGAGTTCACTGAGCATATTATTTAATTCTCCCATAATCAAATGGTATAGACAATACAACTCTCCTGATTTTAGAAAAGAGGAAACAATTAGAGACTAGCCAAGGTTCGTGGAGCTATTCAGTTAATGGAGGAGTCTGGACTCAAAGCTAGCTATTCTGGCTTCCAGAGTTCATGCTCTCGGCCACTCTTCTGAACTACTACACTGATACATTTTTCATATATATTTGTCAGTTTTTGTATTTGAAGCAAAACTTTACAGAGTTTCTCCTTAGAATTGGATATCAGATCTCTTTATTTTCTGTTTAGTTTTCATAGTTTGAAGTTACCACCAAAGAAAAATTCGCCCTGAAATAAACACAGCATTTTGATTTTCCTTTCACCTACTTATTCTATAAAACAGACATGACAAGGGACTAAATTTTACTTGTGAGGAATACTTTGTACTCCCAGACTTCTGAAACTCAAGTCCCTTTCCATGGTGTAAAAATGGTACAATCTCCAACTGGAGCTTGCTGCTTAAAATAACTTTGTCATGAGTCAGTATTAATACATATTACATTAAGTGCCATTTTGATGTTACAGTTCTTCATGTCCATGGTTCTTGATCTTTTTCTTATGACTATTTGTTCCATTTGCAGCGTGACCGAATTACAAGTTTTAGAAAATCTACAGTCAAAAAAGAAAAACCTCTTATTCAACATCCTATTGATTCTCAAGTCTCAATGAGTGAGTTTCCAGCGGCTCAGCCATTATATGACGAACGGTCTTTGAATTTGTCAGAAAAAGAAGTACTAGATCTCTTTGAAAAAATGATGGTAAGTTGCAGCTCTAATGTTGTTTTCATTTTGAAAGTATGTGTGTACAGAATGGCAGTGGAATTAAGTGGGTGTGTTTGTGTGGACTGTGTTTATCATACAAAGGATGAACAAAAACTCATTTATGCAACAGAACTATTTGTGAAAGTAAACATTTTTTGAGCTAAAACATCCTTACATATGAGCTTCTAAAAGCTGGGATGCTTACTTATTTTTTTTCTCTGTTTTCTGGCACATTGATCAAAGTTTCAATTAACTCATGTATGTGTTTATTTGTACAAAGCAAAACAGGCCTAAGTCCACAGTTCTTTGGGGGAAAGGGATGAGGGACAGTCAAGGGAACAGAGAAATTAGTTCAGCCATTTGTTCTGTTATCAGTAGTCATGCAGCTTGCATTTTTAGCATATTTCTTAAATTTTCTAGCTTTTCTCTATTATATTAAATAATAAAGATACTATTTTTAAAATTGGGTAGTTTACATTAGAAGGTAAAATGAGACATTGGGCCATATCAAGTTGTTTATCGTGACCACAGAAGATCTTGACATATTGATCCATAATTCATTCATTTAAATTTCTGGCTCAGTCATCATAAATTCCAAATAAACATTTTTGTAAATGTCTGCAGTATTCTCTTTCTTATCAGATAAGCCCTTTCTTCAGTTTCCAGTATTTCATGATCACTTGGAAGCCTCTCCGTTTACCAGTCATTGTCTTATCTTATTTGCTGAAAATAATGAGAATAACAAAAGCAGAAACATTTCTTGAGACGCTTGATTAATAATTTTCATCTTTCAAAGTCTTCTTTCTTCATTCACTTTACACATACAGCTTCAAGCTGTTCGTCAGTTTAGTTACTATCATTTGCAATATTAAGGTAGTTAAGAGTTCACCAGTGGCCCTGCTATAGTCCCTTCTCTTAAGCATAACACACAGGGTCATTTCCTGCCCGGTTTATTTCCCCAGTCACTTCTACATCAAATCTTACTTGTTCTGCTCACATAACAACTGTCATCCATGTCCTCTAGGTTGTTCTTGGAGTCTCAGTTTAGATGTTATCTTTCTTTCTTTATTTAATTCTTTTTAGAGATAGAGGCTCCAGTTTATGAAGTTAAATAAAGTGCGTTGAGGGTGTGAAGATCTCAGGCCAGGGGCCTCTACCCTGGCTGGGCCCAGCATAGCTGCATCTCAATAACTCCCTCCTTCTCCTCCCTCATGGGGCTTAAATAGGCCTGGAGGCCCCAGCCTGGCAGCCAGGGGACCAGGGTCCACAGGGGACGTTGATGTAGGGTTGTCACAAGGCCTCCTATGCTAAGAGGCACTGGGCAGGATTATCCTTCTTGAGGTTCTGCAGTTGGTCTCTCCCTGTGACACTGACCTTGTACATGATAGTCACCATCTGTGTCATGGCTGGGTACACTGTATAGAGCATACAGTCTGGCAGCTTGGTCATACCATGCCCCTGCTTTTTGGTTGGTGTCCCCAGCTGCCAGAAGTTCTTCTTCGACTGGTCATTCACATCATTGCCAGGAGCCAGAGGCCTCCTGGCATTGGCCAGATGGATGTGGAATACAGCTTGGCCCCCAGGAGGACATCTGTTGGGCGGTACCATATGTGACCATCTCCTTGGAGTAGCACTGGACCAGGATCCCAAAGCTCATGCCAAGCCAGAATCGGTCAATTTCAGCTCCCCATTCTGTTCTGGGGCATCAGGTCCCTGTGAAGCATATTATGCCTGTGCCACAATCCCAGGCCTGGGATTTCAAAATGAAAACAACATATATTATGTGGCTGCAGGCCTTTCAGCAGCTAGAAGAAGAATAACCACAATGTTAGAGTTAAAATCACCATTGCCTCTGTCAAAGTACTTTTTAAGGTCCTGATCACGGAACTCAAAACCGAAGTCAGCTTCTTGTCACTCTGCAGCTACATGATGTTCTTGTGCTCTGGCTCCTTGAGTAGAGAGATATCGGGAGGCCCTGGCGGTTACACCCTCCTCAGTGTCAGCTAGCCTTGCCCACTTCAGAGTCACAGTGTCGTGGGTCTTGTGGCTTTTGGCCTTGCACACTGTTCATTAGATGCCTTCCCTGGTCTTCTTCAGTTTCTCTTGTACATCATGGCAGCTGTGGGACTGGTTCTGGTACCCGGTTCTGGCTGTTTCTATCGTTCCTAAAAGAGCCCCTAACTAATCTTCTGTCTTCTCATCTATTATCACTGCATTAGTAATTCTGAAATAGGTTCTTTTTTTGGAAGCCCCAAGTGAGCCTGCTAATTTGGTATGTCTTTATATTATAATTAGCTAGTATTAGAGTATAATATACACATAAAGTGAAGGTCATTATTGGTTATTGTTACCTTAGTAATTTCAATCCTGTAAGGTCAGCTTCTTAGCTTTAGATTTTTGCTGCCTTTAGTGTGTGATGATAGACAAAAGACTCAGAATTATAAGGAAATGTAACATTCTAACAGTTCTTTTTCCTTTGTGCTTGCCTTATTGGTATTATCCTATTATTCTCAGTCTTTTGTCTTTGCAGGGAACATTTAGAGCTACTTTTTCATTTTGTGAGTGTTAATTTAGTAAAAACCAGATAATAGAATCAGTGACTATCTTACCTGGTTCTGCAGTATGTGGAAAGGAATCTGTGCTGTGGACTCCCACTGTTCCCCTGAGCTGCCTCATGTACCCTTTGAACTTAGAGATCTAATGAGAGATCTAGGGCTTATTCCCGTGCTAAACTTTAACATATCTTTCCTTTTTTTTTTTTTAATCTTTATTGGTACATTAAATATACACATCATGATTGCACTCCATAATGGGGATTTGTACCAGTATAAGACACAACTTAATTCTCATTTTTTCCCATAGCCCTACCCTGGAAACATTTTCTTATTTCTACTCTGGCTCTACTTCCATCATTCTTAGCGTGACTCATCATGAACCACTTAAAATACCTCAGTAGCCCAAATTATTGAGCATATAGAAGTCTATTCTGGCTAGTTTAAGTATATTATTAAGAAATTGTAGTTCATTCTTGAATTAGGAAAGTTGTAAACCTGGCTCCAGATAACATTAATAGGAGTAACTTTAGAACCACACCATGGAAATATAGTTTGAGAAAGGAGCTGTTGCCACTGTAAAACCACTTGGTCAGTGTTATAACTATGTCATCTCTGTTGTCATCTGCACCAGCAAGATGGATGACTTATTCATGGCCTATTTCCTTGTATTGTTTACTTCTGAATCTGTACCACTTTCAGATGCTTTATACCAGTGGAGAATAAGCCACCTGCCTGTACTCTTAATTATGAGGGATGTGGACAAATGTAGCTTCTATACATTCTCCCTTTTTGGAGGTGGGACTGACAATGTCAGGATGTATTAAGGTTAAATGATGTTGGGAGCCAAAAAATGATAGATAGCCACCAAAGTCTCCTAGCTGGGTCCCTGGCCTTAGCCAAATTGTTTTCATCCTTCATGAACCAAATTCTGGTGAAGATTGCTCTGACCTTTCTCTTTGTCCTCTGTGATTCTGCTCATGCCTCCATTATGATTATTTGTTTTTACCACCTCATGAATTATTTATTTTTATTCATTCCACAAACATATATGACATTTTATAAGTATCAGGCATTGCTTCATACATAACACCATTTGGGTGTAAAAGTAATCTCTCAAATTTACATTCTCCTGGTCAGCCTTACATAGTTCCTCCTGTGCAGTGTTTGACCAGTAAATAAGTGATTTTAAAAGTACAGAAGGAAAAGAGAAGACATATTCCTATCATCTTTTTCCATGATTACTATTTTGTTGTACATATTTTATATCTAGTCCTCCAAGGAAAAACTTAGCAAAAATAAAAATGCCCTAAAGTGAGCTGGGCTAAGGAGCTTGGGAGTTCCCTATCAGTGAAAGTAGTTCCAAAACATAGATGCACATCTAGAGACTACATTAAAAGTGTTGTCCAGCTTACTTGGTGTGATTAATGCTAGTTACAAGTAAGCTATACAAATGAGAAATAAGGATGTAAGATAGGACAGGTAAGAGATCTAGAAAGATCTAGAAAGAAAGAGATCTAGATGATATAAAAGGAGAACATATATATACATACCAGAAATCTGCAGCTATTGGCTAACAATGAATCACCATGAAAGTCACTATGGTGGGTCCAAGTAGATCTTGTGAATTTGCTTTCACTGAAGTTTTTTCATGCTGATTAAGCTTTATCCAAAATGATTGAGACCAGAAGTACTTCATATTTCAGAGTTCCTCAAATTTTGTGATATTTGTGTAGACATTCCTGCTTGAGCAGTGCCAATCTGAAAACTACATACCTGAAATGCTCCAAAAACAAAACAAACTTTTAAAATACCATGTTGGCACTTAAGGCATTTCAAAATACAATCAAAGAGGTCTTAGACTTTGACTTTTTAGATTACACGTACTCAATCTGTAATCAGTAGATGCAATTTGGTGATTTTTCAAGGATTTGTTTTTTTTACCATATTATCATGTGAGTCTTTAAAATAACTTGAATGTTCTTTGCCCATATTTTACTTGATTAAAATACAGTGGATACACATACTAAAATAGTAGAAGGGTAATAAAGATTGGTTTTTCTTTTTTTAGAAATTCCAGCTCAGTTGTTTTTAGGCTCCACATATGTGAGTTTCTATAGCATTTGCTTTTCTCTGCTTGACTTTCTTCTCTTAACATGATGATCTTCAGTTCCATCCATGTTGTCACAAATGCCAAGGTTTTAGGCATATAGCTGAATCATGCTCCATTGCTTCTATGTGCTATATTTTCCTTAATCATCAGTTGATGGACATTTACATTGTTTAAGCTTCTTGGGTATTAAAGCCAGTAGTGCAGTGAATATGGGTATATAAATATCTTTTCAGCATACTTTTTTCATTTCCTTTGGATACGTAATACTGAGATTGCTTGGTCTTATGATAGTGCTTTCTCTAGTGATGGAAGAACTTCTATACTTTTCTCCATAGTGGCTGTAGTAATTTACATCCCCCCTCATTTATATTCTCATACAAATTGAGAACAGAATAATGGTTTACCAGAGGCTGTACAAGGTAGAAGGAAACAGGATAAGAAAAGTTGGCCAAAGGGTACAGTGTTACATTAGGTAGGTGAAATGAGTTCTGCTGTTCTCTTTAGAGTTGGATGATTATAGTTTAAAATAATATATTCCATGTTTCAAAGGAACGAAGAAGATTTTGGGTATTATGACATGACTCTGTAGATTTGTCTTTTTTTTTCTTTTTAATTTTTATTGGTATATTATGAATACACATCATAATCGCATTTTCTTGATATTTTGTATAAATGGAATCCCATAATAAGTGTTCTTTGTGACTTTTTTTTTGATTTGTGTAATATGATTGCCAGGTTCATTTGTTTACAGTATATATCAGTACTTTATTCATCTTGATGGTTGAATAATGTTCCATTGGATGGATATAGGACATTTTATTTATCCAGTGTTCATTTGATGGACATATGAATTGTGTGGCTATTAGGAATAATGCTGCAAAACTTTGTTTTCATACTGTATATTTTTATTTCGCTTGAGTATATAGGCGGAGTTATATTGTGCTACTTCTCTGTTTAACTTTTTCAGGAACTTCCCAGACCATTTTCCAAAATGGCTGCATCATTTCACATTTCCACCAGCAATGTGTGAGGTTTCCACTTTCTGCCCATCTTTGTGAACATTTGTTCGTTTTCATTTTGTGTTTTTGTTTCTTTGTTCATTGAGATAGGACCTTGCCATATAGTCTAGGCAGGCACTGTATTTTCTATATAGGCCCAGCTGACCTGGAACTCAGTATCTTCGTGCCTCAGATTCCTGAATTCTGGGATCCTATAAGCATCACTATGCCTAGGTTGTCATCTTCTAGCTATGCTAGTGCAAATAAGGGAGTATCTCTTTTGGTTTTAACTTGCATTTCCCCAGTGAATAATGTTGAACTCATTTTCATATGCTTACTGGTTAGTGTGTGTATGCATGCGTGCATGTGTGTGTTGCTATGAACTGAACTTAAGGCCTTGGCATTGAGCTACATTCCCAGCCCCCATTTTGTTTTTTGTTTTGGGACAAGGTCTTACTAAATTCCATAGTTGCCCACCCTTGGTCCAAACTTGCAAGCCTTAGGTAGATGCCACCATGCCCAGCTTTATTGTCCATTTTTGTATCTTTAGAAAATATTTATACAAGTATTTTGCCTCTTTATAATTGGTTTATTTATCCTTTTATTGTTGAGTTATATAATTCTTTATATACTTGGTTACTTATCCCTTATCAGACATGATTTGTAAATGTTTTTACAAAATTGTCTTTTTACTCATTGCATTTTGGAGCAAATTTACTTTAATCTTGGTTTTGTGTTCCTTCAAGGGTGTCTTCTTCATGTGTTGCAAGGGTTAAATATGAATTTCAAAATGAAGAAAACTTATTAGTAAAAATGTTATATGTGTGTAGATCACAAAATAAAGATGGATTCCCAAGCAAATTAAAGTATATGGAACCTCAGTGTGTTTTTGCAACTCAGTATTTCTGCATTATGAATCACTTTTTTTATCCCAGTATATCGAATTGGAGAATATTTACCCTTTCCTTTTGCTTTTACAAATGCATCAACTTCTTGTGGATTTTTCATCATCAGTTTCTTAGGTATATATTCCCTATTAACTTGCCAATCATATTTGTTTTCCTAGATAATAGTGATCCCCAGGGAGCACATGCCAAATAGTAATTTTGTGTGTGTGTGTGTGTGTGTGTGTGTGTGTGTGTGTGTGTGTGTGTGTGTGTGTGTGTGTGTTTGCTAACAAGGTAAATACTACAAGTAGTTTTGCTAGGGCTGTATAATGACTGTCTGTGCTATAAAATGCCAGTCTATTCTGCAGAATGGTTTAAAAATATTTTTTCTTTCTGTTCACTGGTTGTCTGAATATAAATATAAACCCTGGATATATGGTAAAATGTTCACAAGATTATAGTATCAAGAATAAGAAATAACACAGTGAGATAACCAGAAAAGATTTGTTAGTATTAAAGTATGACAATATTTTTAAATATAGACATATTGATATTTATTAATCTTTTCTGAAAGCCTTAAGCAAAAATTTATCAGTGTTCACAGTAACTGTTCTTTCTGACAGGAGGATATGAACCTTAATGAAGAAAAGAAAGCTCCTTTACGAAACAAAGATTTTACCACTAAGCGTGAGATGGTTGTCCAGTATATTTCTGCTACGGCCAAATCTGTAAGTAGACTTTCCTGACACAATGAACTTAGCATTATCTACTTAAAAGCACACAAAGCTCAGATGTTCAAATTCTTGCTTGTGTGCACTCACAGCAACTGTTGAAGAAACGATTTGTACATATGCTTGCATATATTTACTAAATTTTTCAAAACTTAACTGTTCAGCCTTGGAAATGAGATACTTTTAGTATTGTAAACAATATAGATTAATAAGAGTAGGAGACTCAAAGTAAACCACTGAGTTTGGAGCAAGAATTTTTTGGTACTTGCTAAAACTTGACATTTCACAGGTATTCAACTTAATATATAGGTTGTTGAATGAAAACTTCAGATTTTGAGAGAGAATATAAATAAACACAGCATACTTGGCCTTTAATTAAGTTTATGTTAAAGCTACATATCTGATGCCTGCTTGCGTGTAATATTTAACAGAGTCTTTAAGTGTACACCTGTGTTTGTTTTTCATTCTATGTAAGCTGTGTAGTGTACTTTATAACTGACCATGGGCTGCTTTGTTTAATATGAAGGAAAACAATATGTGCTCTAATCAATTATGTGTGAGTCTCTAAAGTAAGGTCCATTGAGAGGACTTATCAACAGGAAAAACATACTGTTTAAATACAGTATTTTGCTTTGTTCATTTCCTAAAATGCTTCCAAAACTAGTCTTCAGATTTGTTTCTTTTTTGTAAGAAAAATATATTTTTGAAATGGCAAAATGCAACTTTTGCATTTCTGTAAAGAGCTTTTCATATCAAGAGTTTGTAAAATCACTATGTGTATATGTGTATGCGTATATACACAAAGTGATTTTATGTGTATGTGTGTGTGTATATACAGTGTGATTTTATGTGAAAGTTTGTGTGTGTGTGTGTGTGTGTGTGTGTTGTGGTTACATAACATATTTTAAAACCATACCTATTTTAAATTTAAAGAGGTAACCAGTGAAGAAAATATTTTTTATTGGAAAAATATATTTTGGCTCTCCCATTAATGTTATTTCAGTACAGTAATTCCAGTAGCAATTACTGAATTTTGAGATTATGCTGATTGTATATCATACTTCAGGCAGGCTAAATCTGAATGCTGAACTATTTAAACATAACACATTGCAGCTCCGCCAGCATGGAGCAACAGCATGTTTTTTAATTTGCTTCTGTATCCAAGGGCAGAAATATGTTTCAAGTGATAAGTGAAATTTGCCACAAGCATCATTTTCAATAGAATTAGGTGATGCATAGGGTTTTACTTTGAAATTCTGATGAATCTCTTCTCATTTTTGCATGGAAGTTATTGTTCACAGTAAAATGCTTTAGGAAATGCAAGCTATAGATTCAGTGTTATTTTTCTAATACATGAAAGCAAGTGCACTGAATCTATATTAAACTAAATCTGAGTGCAAAGTATAGATAACGATACATGACTAATCATATGGTCTTTTTTTAATGACGATTTTGTTAGCATCTCTAGCTCATTTGTTGTTTGCTAAGTGGGGCTGACTATAATGATTACATGATGGTTTTCTTTCCTTACCTCTTGATTATTATTCAGTCTCCTCGCAGAACTTGTTTTCATGTTCTTTTCATCTGAATGAAGAAATGTATACTTTATGTTATATACTTATACCTCAGATTACAATGCAACACATTGGTTAAATATTAGATAAGCTTATTTGAACTGCTTTATTCAAAAGATGAAAATGGAATATTTCTGAGAAGACCTGAAAACTTGTCACTCCCAGTCAGTCCCACTGAGTGCTATATAGTCCTTATTTGCCTCCATGAGTTTATTTAGGAGTGCTTCATGTATGCACAGCACATTCACAAGAGTCCTTTTGGTTGTTGGATTTTGAGACAGTGTCTGACCGCGTAGCTCAGGCTGGCCTTGAACTTGTGATCCTCTTTCCTCAGCTTCCTGAATACTGAGATTATAGGTGTGCCACGCCTAGCTCAGAGAGTTCTAAGATTTATTTTTTGCTATTATTTTGATGGAAGAAAGAGCACATTTCAAAGCTTCCTTATCTTGGGAGCCATTAATTAGCATTGTTTTCTAACATTAAAACTATGAAGGTTGAGTGTGTATTTATTTTTTAATGGTGAGAGGGATAGTATTCAGTGAAAAACATCTGATCCTTTGAACTCTTCATGATCAGGACGATACAGTTTACACCAGTTAGCAGCAAATGTATGGCTGTTTACCCATTTATAACCACACTTCTTATCCTGCTGTCATTAATGAGGTTTTAGATATGTGTACTTGTTTACTCTTCTACATTATAGTAGTGTGCTTATTACCAAATGTTTCCTCAGTTAAATTAGATGATGATAATTTGCATTACAAAAATACTTCAGAGGTAGTCAAAAATTTTCATCTTGAAGTAGAAAAAAAAGTAAGCGCTAGAGAAAAATGTTTTATAGTCACCTGTAAAATATCTGAGAATTATAGTTAAATGTAAACATAAATTGAACATTTTCCCTTCTAGTCACCTGCCTTAGTCATTTTGTGTGTACTCCAAAACCTCACAAACAAAATGTGAGCTCAGTGATAAGTGATCACATGCTCCTGGGTTTCTGATTAAGCCCATGAAAGTAGGATAAAGCAATATACAGAGACATGGTCAAAAGTTGTTTCTAAAGTATACGCATCTTTACTTGTAAATCAACTTTGCTGAAATTAGCATGGAATAAGAGAAGATTAAGGAAATCATAAAATAACAAAAATAGTGCTGGATTTTTTTCTTCTTAAAGTACCATAATACGTAACATTGAATGAATGTTAAAGTCAAAAAAAGGTAGCTTGGTGCAATTTGTCATTGATGAGTGAACTCTAAATAGGCAAGTAGAAAAGTATCTCATCTTTGTGTTTATCTGCCATGAGATGGGCTCTTCTGCTCATAGTAGGATGTGTGGTGAGAGGCCTGATGCAAATGGTGTTGATATATGTGGATCAATTCTCTACAAATATCCTAGAAGAGTCGATATTAAAACAAAACAAAACAAAACAGAAAAACTCAGCTTTATTAATATTGCAAGAGTCATCCTAGCAAGTTACGACCCTGAAACCCGAGATACTGGTGATTTCAGGAGGCTCTTGATGTGCTTCACAATAGAGACAGACAAGAAGAGAGTTACTCCCAAGTCCTAACTAGTTTGCCAGATGCCACCTTCCTTACTACAATCTTAATACATAATTAATTCAGTTTTTGAAGGTGAGATTTTAGGATATGTTAGAGTATATGTTTGAAAATCTGAAGCAATTAAGAGGTGTCATTGATTTTAAAAAACTCGATAGGAAATAATTTAAAATAGCGATATCAACTACATCTACAGGTTTGTGAAACTAATTTATATGAACAGATAGCAAATGGTGAAAGCTTTATAGTTCTGAAAAGAAACCAGAGTATCTGTACAAGAAATAGTTAAGTTACAGTACATCTATACGTGTGTGTGTATGTGTGTATGGCGTGTGTATATTCACTATGGTTGTGCTTTTGTTGGCAGAAACTTTTTTGTCAGCTTGCTTCCATTTATGGTCTGGATATGATAAAATGTTAGCTTCTCTTAACTAACCAATATAATCTACTGTTCAATGGGCTTTAGCTAAATGCAGCCATTTCACAATCCACATGAATCATTAAATGGGCCAAATTTTGATTGTTTCACTGAGTATAGACTTCCTTTAATTGTTAAGGCAGGCTCACATTCTTTTTTATGGTCACATGTCTATGCTAAATAAATAAGGAACAAATGCAACTTCTGTCTTTTTTGGTTGGAAGGAATAATTTAGGTCAATAGCGTATCTCTCAATTCAGAAGGCTGTTAATAGAATCAAAGAAGCTTTCATTCTACTAAATAATTACTGCCTGTAAATCATCTGTTGAATGAATATTTAAGAAACCTGGGTCTCTGTTTGGAGCGTTATTGATTCCTCTCAAATGATTTACTTAGAGACTTTCATTATCCTTTTGTGTCTTGTGATACCTTGTTGGACTTGGGATTTTTACTAGGGTTGCAGGAAATGCGATTTTATTTTTAAAGCACTGGCTGAAAAATGGAGCATATCTTGATAATAGCTGCTATCAGATTAATGGCGTTAGTTTATGAGTTACATCTTTCTGAACACTGCTTGTTATTCATGAGTAGGAATCTGATAACAGTGATTTGACTTATTGGATTTTGGCATGAAATTATGTATTGGATTGTGAATTTACTTCTTGCTTTCCTAAACACAATTTTGCTTCTCAGAAATTCTTGTCTCTCTTGTCTATTGGGAAAGCTGAATTTTTTGAACTATTTCCTCCTTGTGAATATATGCATGTTTAACTATAAACTGCTTCTTTGTCTTCACATTATTTAGAAAATTCTGATTCTGTAATAGAAATGGTAGGGTATTTAGGGAAAGTAGAATAATAAACAGTTTGTCTTTGTAATTTTCAAGTATGAGGTGAGAAAATATTATAGACCTTAAATTTATAATAGTATAAAAATATCATTTCTTAACTTAAAATGCACTTGAATTTATGCATGACTTAAAAGGAAACATTTATATTCTAAAATAGCTTGTTTCAACCTTAATGATATACTTGTCATAACAAGGAAAGGGAAAAAAAAGCAATATCTGGAAAAATCAATTTTCTATTGGCAAGTTTTTGAGGAGACATGAACTAATAAAATATCTGATGCTATTTTGCAATTCACTTTGTGAAGCATGATGCTGAAGTTGCACTATTTGAGAAGACCATTAAAGGACATTGGAAAGTATTCTCATAGGACTTAATTTTTATTTGGGAATTCTTATTTTGTAGACCACATATTTAGGAAATAAGGTAGATATTGATATTTTTGTTTTTGCCTCTGGATACAAAATACTACAATTATAAATAGGGTGAGCTTTTTATTAATTTGCTGAACACTTCTGTGAAAAGGTTCTGATTACTAATATTATTGCTTTTTTTTTTTTTCTCACCATAATCACTCTTCGCTGACCACTGCATGCAGATAATTGGAAGTAAAGTTATGGTAAGTACAAAACATATGTTTTACTCTTAGTTATAAACTTGTACTTTTGGAAATTGTGGTCTTTGCTTCTATTTTGTATGTTTGGTTCTTCTTTTGGTTTCTATTTTACTAAGACAGTGAGGTGAATGTTCAGGCCAGGCGATTGGAATGTAGCTCTGGTAAGCTCTTATAGTTTTGGTAAATGTTTTTAAAGTAGAATGTGCCTGTTTATTTCATAGAAAATTTTATCTTTTTGAAGAATTTTTCAACCTGTTTAATTCTGATGAAAATTTTTTTGTTCCTCAGTGTTTTAGTATTGTAGAAAGAGACTCCTAAAATACTAGTGCATGCTCATGGAATTTTTTTTAAATTGAATTTATTGGTACATTTTAAGTATACATTATGATCACATTTATCATTGAGAATTTGTACCTATACGTGATGGTTCTTGTTTCTTATTTTTTCTCTTTCTTCTGCCCTCCCTTCTGCACCTCCACCTCCCTATATACATAAGCTTTGCTCTCGTTTTTTTTTTTTTTTTTTTTAGGTTTTTTGAGACAGGGTCTCGCTTTTGTGGTTCAGGCTGGCGCTGAGCTCAGCCTCAAACTCACATCACAATCCTCCTGCCTCTGCCTCCCGAGTGCTGGGATTACAGGCGTGAGCCACCACGCCCGGCACTGTGGTATGTGGTACTGGTTGCTGCTGGGTGTGGGTCTCCACGCCC
>PVIR01026492.1:0-23846 GCA_004026965.1 Petromus typicus | reverse complement strand
TACTAGTATTAGTGGTGCTTTAGAAGCACTGTAATGCTGGTGGCCTGGATACACTATAAGGGACAGACAGAAGCTTGTCTCCCCTCTCATGTGCTTTGCCAACTTCTGCCCATAAGGAACTATTTCTCCTCTGAAATGCTTGTCTCCCATGCCACTCTTCCTTGGATACAGCTGATGATGGACTGAAGCCTTAGAATTTGTGAGCTAACTCAGCCTTTCTTTCTTTAACTTTGGGTGTCACATATTGTGTCCCAGTGATGAGAAAAGTAAATGAGTCAGGCCTTAGATGTTAAATGTGCTCTAGCAGCTCATATGTCCAGAAGCTGAATGGATAATGGAGGCACTATATGAATCAGTGGGTGCACACACTGATAAGTCCAGAAGCTTGATGTGCTGATAAGCAGTGAGGCCTAGATGGTGTTGAGTCCCTCAAGGCATGACCTCGAAAAGTACACTCTTGACCCCAGCTCCTTTCTCACCGTGCTTCCTGGCATCCCTGAGGTGAGCAGCTTTGCCCTGCCATCATTTTTCACCCTGCTGTTACTCCACTAGAGTCAGGCATGGACTGAAACCATGAACCAAAATAAACCTCTTCTCCTTCAAGTTTTGAATATCAGGTAAATTTTTTCTAGGCCATAGAAAATGAATAGTATACATACTATTATGTATAAATAAAAATACTGAAGACTATGAGCAATGGGATATTTATAAAATCTCAAATTGCCTCCCTATAAAATATTTACTAATTATAAAAGTCCAATTTACAGGGAAATCTGACAAATATCACTTTAATTAAGTGATTAAAATTACTGTTATAATGAAATCACCAATTTTCTAGTATTCTAGCCAATGATACACAGCCTGAAGGAGGAAACAAACTCTAAGAGTTTTCTACAGGAAGACTAATGAACGGGAAAAAAATGAGACTCCAGATAGATCATGTACAAATATAAATTTGTAATGTTGAATATGACCATAATGTTACCTACAATGTACCAATAAACTCAATAATTAAAACAGAAATATTAATGTATAATCTTCAAGATATTTGATGTCATGGAAATCAACGAAAGGCTAAGACTGAAGAAGATTAAGGAGAGAGAAATGGCATCAACATGAGTGAGAAATACATGAGTGGAACTTTCAGGCATGAGTGAGTTTCCTTGAAAGTCTGCTCTTCGTGAAAACCGATAAGGAGCCTGATGGGAAAAAAATCAAACTCATATTTCAACAGTAGAAATTAACTAAATACTTGAATTAGTCTGAGGTTCACTTAGGAAAAGCATAAAGATCGGTAAAAGTTTTGTGACATTTCAGTTTGCTTTATTCCCATTCTCTCCTCCATAGCATGGCAGAAGCCTTGAAAAATAGCAGTACTGCAAACAAAAGCCTGTGAGAACCATCATCTTATCGGCCACTGGAAAGGTCAGAATAGATTTGGAGCTTTCAAAAAGCCTAATTGGAGAATTGTTACCATTTGCCCTGTCTCTAAACTATGTGGAAAGCCCCACCCTCAGGGATTATTTTGCCTGACTCAGCTCTCAAAGTAGGAAAAGCCCAATACTCAAGGGGTTCGCTCAAAGTGTTCAGTGGCAGTTGATGAACACAACAGCTGCCCAATGGCAGGAGAACAACTATGGGAAATGGATTAGAGAAGCACAGTATAAAGAGATAAGAAAATAACTGTTGGCTGGAATTATGTCCACCTAAAACTTGTTTAAATCCTTGCTCCCAATGCCTATGATGGTGATCTTATTGGAAAGGAGAACATTGGCAGATGTAAGAAATTAAAATTCATGGTAGCTTCGGGTGGGCCTTAAATATAATGACTGATGTCCTTAAAGGAGGGTGAAATTTAGGCATAAAGAGAAGAAACACATCATGGGACAATAAAGGCAAAATTTAGAGTGATATAAGCCCAGGCACAATAACGATCCTTATCAAACAACAGATGCTGTGAGGAAACTGTGATCCTTCTTCGAGACTTCGGGGGAACACTGGGAATCCTGACAGTTTTATGACTGTCAGCCTGTAGAACTTTTGAGAGATAAAGTTATATTATTTTAAGCAGAAATAAGATATCACCTGTGGCAATTTCTTTCAGCTGCCATAGGAGATGAATACAGGTGGTGATGCCAGTTATCGCAAACCAGAAGCTGGACAGAATCTGAAGGGAAAATCCAGAGAGAGAAATATTTGTAAGCAGTTTTGCAAAGCTCCAACGCATTCCTGGGTTAAAGTCAAGTATGTATAGGTAAAAGACCATGTGATGCCCAGGAAAGAGCCCAAATTTCTTACCTCTGGATGATCCTGAAACCCTGCAGAAGCATGAACACAGGGCAGTAAACTGCCAGGGCCCTGAAAACCGGCTCAAATGCATATCAACAGGCTCCAGCAAAGAATGGGGGAATCACTGGTGTAATAATGTAAAAGAAATTTCTATTTATTCATTAGCTGGCCAGGAAACTGAGCATGATTAGGAGAATCTGTGGAAAGTGCACATGAAAGAAAATGCAGAAGTTTTAGAATTAATCCAGGCAAGTAAATGAACAAATAGCAACAGCAACAAATTGTTTTAGCTGTCAGGAGAGAGACACACAGCTGCCACGCTACGCTATTTAAAGCAAGCTGTTCTCGGCAAAAATGTATAAACTGCTCAAAGAAGCAAGGAAGCAGTCACAGAAAACAGCAGGAGAGATCGGACTCATGTAGCACTTTCAAGGGATCATCAATAAAATCAGCAGCAGATTCTCATCAGAATCTATGCAGATCAGAAGGCAATAGGATGACATAGACAAGGAGCTGAAAGGAACAGATGATCAATCAAAAGTTCTATGTCTAACAAAATTAGACTTCCAAAACGAGGAAGATTTTAAGACATTCTTAGGTTTTTTTTAAGTGAGAAAAGTCACTAATTAATATGCTCTATGCAAAATATTACAAGGAATTCATCTGGTTAAAATGAAAAAACACTAGCCAATATCAAATCAACACCATGAAATAAATAATATAGTTAAAGCATAAGAAAATCTAAAACAGGGCCGGGGAGTTAGCTCAGTGGTTCCGGCGCCTGTCTTGCAAGCGCAAGGACCTGGGTTCGATCCCCACAACCACATAACAATACTGGGCGTGGAGACTCACGCCCAGCAGCAACCAGTACCACATACCACAGTGCCGGGCGTGGTGGCTCACGCCTGTAATCCCAGCACCCGGGAGGCAGAGGCAGGAGGATCGCTGTGATGTGAGTTTGAGGCTGAGCTCAGGGCCAGCCTTTTGAACCACAAAGTGAGACCCTGTCTCAAAAAACCTAAAAAAAAAAAAAAAAAAAGAAAGAAAATCTAAAACATAATATAAATCTGTTTTGCTTATTAAGCTTTTCTTCTCTCACATGACTTGAAAGATAACTGCATAAGGCATAATCATAAAACTATGCTCAGGGGATTATATTGTGTGTGTGTGTGTATATATATATATATGTATATATACACATATATATACACAATATAACACAGTTGCATTTAAATTATATTGTGTGTATATATGTGTATATATATACACACAATATATATATACACACATATATGCACACACTCTCTCTCTATATATATAGATATCTAGATATAGATATCTATAGATATATCTGTATATATCTATATATCTATATCTATCTATATCTATATATCTATATCGAGATATAGATATCTATATCTCGATATCTATATCTATATATATGTATATATATAGAGAGAGGGGATCAAACTCAGGAACTTGTGTTTGTGAGAAGATGAAACCACGCTAAATCCCTGGATCTATATATTACATATTACTTGATTAACTATAATTGCACTGGAACAAAAAATTTTGTATACTACTGAAATTAAGTTAGTAAAAAACATCTTTGTATAATCAGGAAATTATTATCACCAGAACTATCCCTTGACATTGTTTTATTTTTCAATTTTTATTTATTTATTTTTCCAAGTATATGTTTGCAATGCACAATAAATACATTTGCTGCAAAGAATTAGCCCATATGTATCATGTCTTGTCCTTTTTATTCACTTTTCTCTCACTCCTCCCCTCACTCCTGTCTCCCTCCATCCCCCCATCCACTTTCCATGTACCTCCACAAAAATAGACATGTTGATCAATGGAATGGAACTGAGCACACAAAAACAATCCCAGGCATCTTTTGCCATCTGATATTCAACAAAGGGTCAAAAAAACACGCAGTGGAGTCAAGATAGCTACTTTTACAAAGAGTCCTTGGAAAACTGATTATCCATGTGCTGAGAAATGAATTTAGACCCATATCTCTCACCTTATACCAAAATACAGCAAAACAGATCAAGAACATAGACATAAAAACAGAAACACTGAATCTCCTTAACATTTTTTAAAGGAAAAGATACAACAAGTGAACTAAGAGAGTACTCTGTAAAATATTTAATACAAAAGAAGGTGATGATGAAGGAATAGAGGACAAAAAAGACAAAACAGCAGAAAGCAAATGGAAAATTTCATTTAAATTCAATCATCAGTAATTACATTAAACCCAAATGTATGAAACACTGAAATCAGAAGATCTATGTTATAAGGACATTGTTAAATGATCTAAATATATGATTTTCACTGAGATATATAACACATTAGATTCAAAGGCACAACTGGTAGAAGTTCAATGATTTAAAATAAATATTCAACAAAAATTATTCATAAGACAACTAGAGTTGTATTATTAAGACAAACATCTTTTTTTTTTTTTAGGTTTTTTGAGACAGGGTCTCACTTTTGTGGTTCAGGCTGGCCCTGAGCTCAGCCTCAAACTCACATCACAGCAATCCTCCTGCCTCTGCCTCCCGGGTGCTGGGATTACAGGCGTGAGCCACCACGCCCGGCACTGTAGTATGCGGTACTGATTGCTGCTGGGCGTGAGTCTCCACACCCAGTATAGGTATGTGGTTACCGGGGAATCGAACCCAGGTCCTTGCGCTTGCAAGACAGGCGCCGGAACCACTGAGCTAACTCCCCGGCCCCAAGACAAACATCTTTAAAACAACAAAAATCTGTTGTTAAAGATAAAGAAGGATATTTAATATTGGTAAGGGAGGGCTTACCCATCTTCTTCATTGCATTTTGTTAAAATAATTATAAACATACCCATTCCTAATAAAAGAGAACCAAAATATAGGCCATAAAACCTGGAAGAATTGAAGGGATAATTGGACAATTAAATAATAATAGTGAGAGACCTAACAATAGAGACAATTACCAAGTTAAATAATGGCTATAGCAACTAATAAAATATCAAATAAGATAAAAGACTTGAAAAACACCACAAAAACACTAGTTCTCACAGAATGCCATAGAACATGCTACCAAACAACAGATACAAAATCTTCTCAAATAACTTTGGCATATTTTCTTTTTTAAAAAAATTGAATTCTTTATTGGTACATTTTATATACACATCACGATCACATTCAACATTGAGAATTTGTACCAATATATGACACGACTTCAAAACAGACCATATAACAACACTCAATATGTTCAGAAGGACTGAACTTCTGCAGAATATGTTTTCATATTTTAATAATAAGAATAAGAAGGTCTTAAGATTATATTAAAATAAAACATAGGATGAATCCAGGGAAGTTGATCATTATGTGGAAGTTATGTGCCAATCCCAACTAACCAATGTATCAAAGAAAAACCTCAAAGACAAATACAAAACTACTCTAAGATGAATGAAAATGATAGGAGAACATAAAAACTTACTGGATGTCTCTAAAGAAAAGTTGGGAGGAAATGTATGCTGTCATTCACATATTACAAAAAATAAGACCTCAAATCAGTAACCTGAGTTTCTAGTCTAAGGAATGAAAGGAAAAATAAATGAGAGACAAGAAAAATGAAGTAAATAATAAAGACTGCATGCGAAATAAATGAGATAAGGAATACAAATAGTATAGGAAAAACTAATTACTCCAATGGTTGATTTCTTGAAAAGATTAGGAAAAAAAAAAAAAAAAACAGGAAGACAATAAGCTGGACAGAGGCACTCACCATTCACATCCTCACCCAAAGGAAGAACCAAAGCAGGAGATTTATAGCATCATACTAAAGTGAGTGAAGTCAAGAAAACACCAGTATAAAAAGAGAAACCTTGTAAAATCCAGACACCTAGGGTAGCAGCACAGAGAGAGAAACAAAAGGTCCCCCCACCTGGGGACTGGCTGCACAGGGAGGGAGATCTCCCTCCGGTGAGGGTGAAAGGGACAGTCCTACCAAACCTGGTGCAGCTAGTGGAAATACTAGCTATTATGAAGTTTCATAAACATGCAAGAGGCTTGACATTGGCACAGTGGTCTGGTCTGGAAAGGAACTCGCATCATCTCCCAGTGAACTCCAGTGTCATGCCAGGAGTCACTGTAAGAAAGGATCAATTATCTGAATTTGAACTGCTCAGGAAGCCCTAAGTGTTCCCATCATGAAGTTCCCCTCTGACATGCCACCACACTGGCTCAGTGAAGTGACAAAAACTCATCAAGATCTGCTGCTCTCTGAGACCAGAGGTGTGACCAGATGCCTGTGGATCTGAGCAGGTGAAAGGACAGGCCTCTTCCCTCAGCACTGAGAACAGCCAACTGTTTCTGACTAGGAGGAAAAGGAACTGCAGTTTGCCCCACTCCTCGCCTCCCTTTAGAGCTATACTAGGCTATCTTCAGAAGTGCCACCACAGCTGAGGCTGTTCCTCTGCCCCCTGGGTACACAGCTAAAAAAGGTCCCGACATATTTTTCCAGGTGCCACATTTTTTTCTTCACTCACTTCTGCAAGTAATTCAGCTGAGAGGCATTTTCCCTAGCTCTGCTGCGACCCACTTCTGCTCTTTCCCTGGTGGGCACCGAGGCTGGGATAATTGGGGGAAGAAAAGACCCCAGGCATCACCTTGTCCCCAGGTGTCCTGATCTGGGGTGTCTGAAGTGCCAAACCCAGGTGAGCACATCCAAAGCAACACAGAGGAATAACATACTTTTGCTGCTACTGAACTTATGCAGCCCTTTGCATTTAGTACCTCCCCACATTACCTAACCATAGCATTGGCAAGATGGGATATGATGCTCATGGAGAAGGTGCTGTGATTCTTGCCCCATGGAGCGCCTGGATCTGAACCAGTGTCCAATAAGAAAACAGGTGTTTCATGTCCCTCACCATGACTGGAGCAACTGGTACCATCCAAATAATAGAGTCAATATCTACAGTGCTGAAAGAAGCTCTCATTATTTTATTGCGGTCACCACTTTCACTGTAGGAGAAGCCACAGAGGCACCACCTCATGCACTCTGTCCTCTATACCGTATCTGGCCCAACTGCTAGAATGTTCTCACTTTTATATCCCCACAGAGAGAATGAGTCTCTTAGACTGAGATAATCTCACACAATGCCCAACCTCACCTATCAGAGCCAGAATATCTGTTGAGAGGTTATACTTAGTTGAAAATAAATTCAGTATTGCATAACAAGCCAATACAGCCAGACACATCTTTAAGAGACAGTTTCTAACAGAGAAGGTCATCTCATAAAAGTGGTATTAATTGCACAGATATGCAAATCTCAACATGAGGATCAAAAAATATGAAAAGACAAGATAATATGACACTACTTAAAGAGCAAAACTCTCAATAAAAAATTTTAAAAATTTAAAACAAGCATAACTCAGCAGATTCTAAAGAAGATCAAAGTAAACGAGATTCCTGCTGAGGAATTCAAAATAATTTTAGAAGCATTCAGTGAAGTCCAAGAAAATATGTATCAACAGTAAAATTAGGCAGACAAGGCAGGATATGAATTAGAGTTACAGCAGGGACCTTGAAGAAGGACCACATGGAAATAAAATGTTTAATAAGTCAAATAAAAATTCAGTTGAAAATCTCAACACATTCTAGATCAAGAGAAAGACAGATGATCAAAGCTTGAAGACAAATCCTCTGAAATATCACATCCAGGTAAAAATACAAAATAAGAGAATACAAGACATTTGAGATAGAATGTAAAACTTAAGTATTAGTATCATTGCTATAATTGCATGTGGAGAAATAATGTTTAAGTTCATAAAAAATTTCATTCAATGAAATTGTAACAGAAAAATTCCTTAATCTTGGAAAAGACATGGATGTACAAGTAAAAGGACTCTAAGTAACTTCAAATATACATGGCCAGGAAAAAGAATCCCCACAACACATGTAATAATAAACTGTCAATAGTTCAGGGAAGAAAACAATTTAAATCTGCCAGGAAAAGCACTAAGTCATATTTAAGGCCTATTGAATTAGACTAACAGCAGATTTCTTGGAAACCTTTTGGATTAAGAGGCTATGGAATGTTGTATTTCAAGTTCTGACTGAAAATACCTGCCAACCAAGAATACTACAACCAGGAAGGCTATCCCTCAGAACTGGAGGAAAAACAAAGACTTTCAACATCAGCAAAACTAGGAGAATTCATGATCACCACAACAGCCTTACAAAAGATGCTAAGAGATTCTGAACCGCAGAAGTAGAAGAAAGATAACTATCATCATGGTAACACATGAAATTATAAATTTCACTAAGAATAGACATACAAATAAGAAGTAGAAAAGAACCATATATTATCCATATAATAAATCATCAAATCACAAAGATAAATATGAGAAAAATAAACAAACAACATTCAGAACATCTAGAAGAAAAATCAACAAAATAACAGACACTACTCCATGACTTTTATTAATAAAGCTCTGGATGTAAATGTTCTTAATTCTCCCATTTAAAAATATAGACTGGCTGAAACTAAAACATTCAACTGGACTAAAGCACAAGGTTCAACAGTATATTGCTTAAAAAGAAATTCACCTGATCACTAAAGATGCACACAGCCTGAAAAGTGGAAAGATGGGAAATGATATTCTAAGAAAACTAAATGCAAAAACAATCAGGAGTAGCCATATTCATATCTGAAAAAGCAGATATAACAAAAATAAGAGAAGAGAAAGGAGATCAGTGTAAAATGACCAAAGCATCATTTTATAAAAAATGATGTAATGAGTATGAAGCTATACACACATAATATTTAAAAAATCAATTTTATAAAATAAATGCCATTAGATGGAAAGGAGAAGGATTCCCATGAAATCATAATAAAAGATTTCAATATCAATGGTTATTGAGACCAAAATTAAATATTTGTCATAGTTAAATTACACTACAGATCAAATGAATTTACCAAACATTTGCAGAACACTGCACGGAACAGTTGGAGAATACAAATTCTTTTCATTAGTACATGAAATTTCTTCTAAATAAAATAATAGGTCACAAGACTTTTAACAAATTCAAAAGCTTGAGAGCATATCTTGTACCTTTCCTAATCAGAATGGAATGAAAGTAGATATAACAGCAAGACAAAGGTTAAAATTATGCAAATATATGGAAACTGAACAACACACTTTGGTATGATGAGTGAGTCATTAAGGAACTCAGGAAATTTAAAAATTACTTGAAATAAACAAAAAGTAAACACAGTACACTAAAACTGCACAAACAGAAAAACTGCAATACACAGCAAATGCAGTACTAATTGCATAGCAATAAAAGCCTTCATAAAACATAGATATGGACTAAACTAATAAGACATCTACAGACCTTTAAAAAGAAAAAGCAAACTGTTCCCCAAATTAGAAGACAAAAAATAATATACAAATGAAATAAATTCTAAAAGAATAATACAAAAGTCAGTGAAACTAAGTTAGTGCTTTGAAAACTAAAACTAAACAGAGAGAGCTCAAATAAATTAAAATCAAAAGAAAAGGAGCCATTAAAACTGATACCACAGAAATTCAAAGGATTATTGGGGATTACTTTGAAAAATTATGTTACCCAATTGGAAAATCTAGAAAAAATAGAAAAGTTTCTGGATTACAAATAACTTACCAAAGTAAATGAAAACTATATTTTAAAATGCCTGAATAGAGAAATAACACAAGTAATGAGATTAAATCATTAATAACATCTCCCAACAGGAAAAGTCCAGATAATTTGGATTCCTTGCTGAATTTTACTGATCTTTTAAGAACTAACCCCAGTACTTCTCAAACTATTCATGGTAGTAAAGGGATGGAGACCCTTCCAAACTCATCCCATGAGAACAACACTCTCGAAAGATTAAGGAAGGAAAAATGTAAAAACAGACCAATATTTTGATGAACACAGATACAAAAGTCCTCAGCAAAACACAATAAATCAAATTCAGCAGCACATCACAAAGATTATACACCATAACCAAGTTCTAGAGAAGCAAAGAAGACTCAACATATGGAAATCAATATATAATAGGAATAGAATGAAGAATAATGATACTATCATCTCAACAGAGACAGAAAAAATATTTGATAAAATGGAACATCCTTTCATGACAAAAATCCTAAATAAATTATATATACAAGAATTATACCTTAAAATAATAAAGGTGATATATGACAAATTCATAGCTAACATTATCCTGAGAGGAAAATCTGAAAGCATGTCCTCTGAAATCAAGAACAAGAGAAAGCGTCTGTTTTGTCACTTTTATTCTCTCTAGTATTAGAACTGTTAGCCAGAGAAGTCAGGCAAATAAGAAAGGAGGAGCTTAATTATTCCTATTTGCATATGATGATTCTATAGATAGAAAAACCTGCTTAGGTAGAAATTTACAGATAGAAAAAGATGGTACCAAAATACTAGATAAATGAATTCAATAAAGTAGCAGGATACAAAGTCTATATACAAAACTCAGTAGCTTTTATATACACTAATCATGAATTTGTTGAGAAAGAAATGAAAATAATGTTACTCACAGTAGCCGCCAAAAAAAAAAAAAAGAAAACCATGGGAATAAACTTAAAGAAAGTACAAGACTTTTATATAAAAATTATAAAACATGAATGAAAGAAATTAAAGACAGTAAAAGGTGGAATAACTTTCCATGTTCATATATTTGAAGAATTAATATTGTTAAATTACATATTATCCATAGTGATTTATAAAGCAATGTATTCTCCACCAAAATACCAATGACAGTTTTCATTGAAAGAGAAAAACATCCTAAAATTCATATAGAAGTAAAAAACAAAAAAAGATTCCTCAATAGTTAAGGCAATTTCAGCAAAAAGAGCAAATCTCTAGGTGTTACAATGCCTAAGGCATGCTACAAAACCATGATAATAAAAACATGACAGTATGGGCATAGGAACAAATACAGCCAGAGGAACAGAGTAGAGAGTCCATATATACATCCATACATTTAAAACAATCAATTCTAAACAAGCATGCCAAAAATACACATTGAATAAGGGACCTTCTTTTTAACAAGTAATGTTAGGATATCATCTGTAGAAGATTAAAACTTGATCCCTTTCTCTCAATCTGCACAAAAGTCAGCCCAAAGTAGATCAAAGATCTTGATGTAAGATCTAAAATTCAGAAATGGCAAAATGCAGGAGAAAACTCTTCAAGGTACTGGTACAGGCAATGAATTTTTGAGTAGAACTCTAAAAGTACAAAGGAAACAACAATAAAAACTGAAAATGTGGTTCCATCAAACTAAAAATCTTCTGGCCAGCAAAGGAAACAATCAACAGAGTGAAGGGACATTCATCCATCAAGAGACCAATATCCAGATACCAAAGAACTAAAAAATCTCAACAACCAAAAAGCACACACTTCAAAAAAGGACAAGTAATCTAAATAAATACTTCTCAAAGATGAAAGCTAATGCCCAATACATATATGAGGCTCAATATCATTAGCTTTCATTTGTGTTTGTCAATATCAATCAAAGAAAATTCACCAAAGCACATGGCTTTTAACACACATTTACATGCACACAAATGTTTGAGGTTTTGTTTTGTTTTGTTTTGTTTACATCAGAGGCAGAGTTGTGTGGCTATGGAGTGACGGTCACTGGAAATGAAGTGAAAGAACTGATATGCACAGGCATGGGGGAGGCAGGCCAGAGCAGCTGAGAATCCGTAAGATGATGGGTTATGGGGAGATTTAGGATGGAGAGAAAGAATGTAAATTAGGTTCTGTGTCCTCACTGCAAGGAAATAAGTGAAGAAGAAGCTCTAAGATCAATGTGGGGCAGAAAGTTCTAAGTAAGAAAGAAATGACCCTCAAAGACTCTGGAGAAATAATACAAAAGTACTCACACAGAAATACTAGAGGGGAGGAAGACTAACCCTAATTTTAAATGAACTCTGAAGAGATCAGGCTTGGCTGAGCTGATTCTGCCCAAGCCAACATTTAAGGTATAACTTCATAGGGCGGAAATCACAGAAGTTATGTGAAGCTTGGTCTGCAATTACTGTCAAAAAAAAAAAAAAAATCAATCAGATGAACAAATAATCTTCTGTAATTTTCTTGGTCTTCTTACACAGGGACCCAGTAGGGAACACTAGCCAAGAATTGTGCTGACAGCTACTTACTCCCAAGGGCATGTAGCACCCAAGATTCATCATACCATCTGTTGCACAAAGCATAAATTAGCAACAGCTCTGTCTTACTGCAACAATGATTCAGGGGCACCCTCCTTTAAGATAAGGTATCTGAGTAGATAATATATAAGTATGTATCTCTTGTGTGGACACACATGTGCATATATGTACACTCACATATATACTACCTTCAATATTATAGTTCAGTAATAGATGAGACTGTCTTTCAAGTCTCTAAAGAAGTCATTATGTATTTTATTCAGATAATTATCTTCTCTACTGAGAAGTCATGTAGTGAAATAGAAAATTGTAACACTGAGACTGAGGTGTCTGACAAATTGAGATATATTCAGCAAGCCATTTGCTTATTTAATCATTAGTTTCACTTACTTGCAAAATCATGATGCTTAAAGTTCCTTTGAATTCTAATTCTAAGTCATGTGCGATTTTATTTAAATGTGGCTACTTAGAAACACATTTGGTATAGACAGAAAATAACCTATTTATTCCTTTAACATTGTAATATTAAACATACAGAATTATATTGAGAATATAGATTTGTGAATTGAGCTATTATAATTTTCTAATTGATTATTTTACTAATAGTCACTCATTTGACTTTTCCACCCATTATATATACTGCACATAGGAACATCAAAATGATTTTATGAAAATGAAGCATATCCTTTTCCCTCTTTGTATTCTTTGCCATTTCTAAACTTGTTTATTTCTCTCCATGCACTAATCTCTAATACTCAAAATCTTAGCATACTAATAAAGTTCAGATGTTTCTAGGCATTTTGAGACTAGATGGTGCTTTTTATCATGTCTTAATTATTTTTCACAGAAATATTCTTCAGTTGTTTTCTCATACACCAAATCATAACATGATGATATCTTTTTTATTTACCCTCTCTTTCTTCTATTATTAATTTTTAGGGAACTCAATTTACCATACCCTTCCCAGGAAGACTCTTGTTAGGTTGCAGTCATTCTAAGAACGTACTGCCACTGGTACACTCTGACTGGGAAGAAAAGGAAAAGACTTGGCAAGGGAGCTCTTTTCTTTTCATAGATTATAAAGGGGACAAGAATCTAACAACCTTGGAAGAAACTCGGCTTACCTTTGCTTTCATGTACTCTGAAGATTTCAAATCAATACTTAGCTTTAACATTTTAATTGAGAATTAACATCACTCTAATTGGAAGTGAGGATCAGTATCTTGCTGGCGAGAAGTGACTGGTTGGGGGAAGGTCATTACACGGGAGAGGACAAACAAAGCAAAAAAAAGCACAAATCACTTGTTCCCTTGAACAAGGACACAGAGTAAACGCTAGAATTGGTGGTCAACTATAATCTGCTTCCACAGCCAGAAACTCTGACAATGCTACATTTTGGACTTCTCACAGAGCACAAAAGCAATGACTTTGAAAGCAAAGGTCAAAACAATAAAGGGAGAAGTTACTAAGTATGAGAGATCCGCCTCTCATCACAGGGTTTGAAGGATCATCCCCTCCATCCCAGGGCAGTCTGTACCCCTGCGCGTCGTCCCAGCGGGACCCTCCGACAGTTATTTCCAGCACGCTCTCTTCTCAATTAACTAGCTCTTGTGGAAGCCAAACATTTCTAAGTCTGTGTTATCAAAAATCTTTTATTTTATTTTATTTTACTTGGCCTGGAAGCTACAAACCAATATATTGCCAGCCTGAAGAATATAGATATTTGTTTTCCATTTTGATAAAAAAATCAACTTTAAAAAATTAGGTTGTCTTCTATTTGCTGCCAATGTCTTGAAATGTTCACTCTGTTCTCCGAATTCCCAGGAACACCACGCCTCGCCCATTCCCCACCCTTCAGTACCACCCTAAGGCATCGCTGCTTCTACCTCTTCCACCTCCAGGGAATGAGTGATGTTAACACGAAGCTCCTTGGTAGAGCGAGAAAACCCAGAAAGGGGCATTTTTCCACAAAACATGTTCTCCCCTTTCACAGACAGTGAGAAGTCTGTTCATAAGGCGTGCCCATGTCCTTGCCTCATCCCCCTATGTGACCCAGGAGGCCGGAGTGGACCCTGTCAGCGAGGAGGCTTCTGCTCTGCCCTGCACACGGCTGTCCTTGGCCTTCACCCCATTGTCTGTGCAGTGAGCAGAGCTGGAGCGCTCAGTTTCTGTCTCCACGCCCCGAGGGGCCAGAGACCCTTTCCGGGGCTGAGAGGAAGGGCTCTTGTGGAAGCAGAGTTTGAAAAGCCCCAGGACTGTCAGGGTCAGGATCACTAACACCACTACCGCTATGCTGACCAGTATGGAGACCACGGTGGAGGAGTAGGCGAAAGCCAGGGGAGCCGACGGGGCGGGTGTGGCGTTAGACGTGAGGAGCAGGCCTCCGGATGGGGTGAGGTTGGCTGTGGGCTCCGTGTGAGAGGATATCTGCGGGGAAGATACGGTGCTCTGTGCTCCCCACCGAAGAATAGCAGGGACAGACGTTGCCGAACTGCCCTGTCCAGTGGCACTGGGCGCTCTCTCTCCTGGCTTCTCCTGATCTTTGGGCGACCACGCTGTCCGCTGCATGGGGCTGGCTGCAGTGGCCGTCTGGCTCCAGGTTGGCACCTCGGTCGTCCCCAGGGCTGGCAGTCTTTCCCTTTTGGTGACACATTTGCGTCCGTCCCTTCCCAGCTCGAAGCCTGCAGCACATTCGCAGACAAAGTGTCCCGAGCCGTCCAGGCACTGAGACAGCTCCGCGCACTGGCCGGCGCGAAGATACCTGCCGGGGCAGGGGCAGAGCACCGCCCCAGCGGGGAGCTCATCCCAGCGAGCTCCAGTCTCTTCCTCCACGCAGGTGGCCGCCACGGAGAGGTCCCCGGGGCAAGTGGCACTCACCTTGGTCCCCGGGGGGCTGAAGTCCAGCGCGGGGCTGTGCAGCTGGAAAGGAGCGCGGTAGCTCAAGTCCGAGGCGGCTCCCGGGCGCGGTGCAGGGCACAAGGTCTCGAACTGGTACTTGCACAGGTAACCGTTGGCGCGCAGGTGGCAGCGCATCTCCTTCCAGCCCGCGGGCTCTGCGCCCCTGGTGGCCTGGAGTCCCGCGCACCTGCGCACCGTACAGGAGCGCTTCGGTTCCTCCACCCAAGGCAAGGTGTCGCTGTGGGACTCGCCGGCGTCAGGGGTCAGCCAAGAGAAGCCCCGCAAAGGCTCGCCCTCCAGGGTGCAGCGGGAGCGCCCGCGCTCCAGGGCCACCCAGAACACCAGGTCCTTGGAGCCCCCTCCAGGCCCAGGCCCTGCCCGCAGGAGCGCGAGCACCGCACGCAGCTCTGAGCCACCGTGCACCGTGCTGAGCGCCCCGCCGCGCAGGGCACAGGCCTCCTCGGCCGCCGGCCGCTTGAAACTGGCGTGGTGGAGGCTGTAGCAGGCCCCCGAGGCCAGGCAGCCCGCGCGGTCAGCTGTAGGGTGCTCAGCGTCACAGGGCCGGGGCCAGAGCGCTGGACAGAGGAGGCACAGGGCAAGCGCCGGCCTCATCGCGGAGGCCTGTGCGCTGCTCAGGCCGCTCCCAGCGCGGGTCTGCAGGCCCGGGACGTCAGCAGTCTCCTGGTCTCCAAGCGCGGTCGCCGCCCTCTGCAGCTGGTCCCCACCCTGCTCCCCATCCCCTCTCCTCCGCCCGTGTCCTCCCACCCTCCAGGAAACCCCACCAGACTCCCATGCCAACAGCTTCCCCTAGGCCTCCACAGGAAGCGTGACCTGAGCGCCGCCAGGCCCAGTGGCCCTGATTTATTCCGGGACCCAGAGCACAGCTGGCGCCTGAGCCTGGGGAACACACAGTCAGAGGAAGGTCAAACACCCTGCTCACAGCAAGAGGAAAAGAAAATTGCCATTTGCCAGTACGGCTCTGTATGTTTCTTTCTGCTCAGGACTGGGGCAAAAGAACTTGCCAGACCCACGCCCACCCATTGTTTCTGGCCCGATGGTCGGATTGTTGATTTATGGAGGCGCTGATAGGTTTTCTGTTGGGGCGGGGTAGGAAAATCTCCTGAGAAATCTTAGCATCTTGTTCTACACTCCAGGCAGCCTGTAGGCTGTACTTAACCTCCATTCTCTGCCTGTCTTCTGCTTCTCCACTCCATCAGAGGAAATCCAGGTGTTCTAATTGCTACTCAGGGAATTTAGAATTTCTTCGAGTTTTTAAAATGGAAAACATCGGTGGATACGTGCCTTAAAAGTTTGCTTTTCACTTGTGGATACTTCTTTTTGCACTGGTGCACACTGCTGAATCAGAAATGGAAATATATATCGAGCCTAAACAAGAAATAATGGCACAGGTCACAACTGCTAAGTTGTTGCGCTTCCTTACCACTATGTAAGTTCTTAATTTCTTCAAGTTTATAGACTGTATATAAATGAACTGAACTAACTTTATTAATGTTGGAGAACAATTACTCTACGTGTGTTTTTATCTTCAAACTTTTTTCATCTCATTTCCCCCTGTAAGTGCCAATATTTATAGCAGAAACTGGCAAAAGTCTCCTCTCAGGAGCATCAAAGATCAACACCCTTAAGACATATAAATATTTATTAGATTATAATGCATTGAATACTCTAAGACAGTAACCTGAAATCTGGAAGATGATTGAGTACCTTTCTTGAGACTCTCAATGAGCATTTCGTTTTAATAAAAACACTGGCTTAGTTGGAAGAGAGAAGGAATCGGAGATAGATAAAGGGGTAAAATCTGCGCTGTCCCTGGAAGAATCCCTTGTTACCAGCCTAGACAACTGTGCAACACGAGGAAAATAATCATTATCTATCTCGACTCCCAGTGACTAAAAATACTGTAATCAGAAATACATTAAGGTTTCAGTAAAGCCTCTTAATGATTAACAATATTTTAAAATATCTATTAGCAGAATAAAAGCTTCCACCCACGAATGATGCCCGGCACAGCACTTGAGACTCACTGTGTCAGACTGGACTGGGCCAGTCAAGTTAATGAAGGGCAGGAAAGAAGGTATCAAGTTCCAATCTGCATACTTCTATCTTACTGTCTTCGTTGTTCCCCTCGCTCTTCTTTCCTCCTGGGAATTGCATGTCTCTGCAGCATTTAAACATGACTTTGTGTTTAAACTAAATAACATATATATACATGAAAGCCTAGAAATCAAATTGAATGAATTTTGAAAATATCCAACTCACTTGAGCCAGCACTACTGCCTTTGCAATCTTTTGTCCTTTCGTTGGTAACTGTGCTGCTGTGCTGTGGTATTTTCCAATAAAACCTGTTCCAATCTTGAGTAGTCCATAGAAGTTCTTAGCTGTTTTGAAAATCACTTGAGATGGGATAAAGTTTCTAGGGTAAGAAAGAACTAATTAAGGGAAAGCTCATAGTAAATACATGATCTCACCCACTGGCATTCTGCCCAGGGAACTGAGATATTAGAAAAAATGAACATTTTGACTGTAATGATTGCATGCTATGGCCTTGGCTGTGTCTAGAATGAAGTGATAGATGAGTTAGAAAAATTAGTGCACAATAAGAGATGTACCGCTTTATAGTTAATTACTTTGCATTGATCTACATACCCTTAATCATTTTGAAATATTTGTATTTCTACATATGAAGATATATATGTATCTGAAAAAGTTGGAAGTGAAGAAAAGTTTTTATTCTTAAAAAATATGTTTATTAAGACCATAATAGGATATTGCTTTACATCTAATAGAGTCCAAGTACTTCAGAATCTGATAATAACAAATATGAGCCACAAGCTCTTTTAGATACTATAGGTGACAGCAACTACATTGGAAAGTCTTGCCATTTTTTCTGCATTTCTGTACCTTACCACTTCATGCCTAGATGTATACACATTTTATATATCTGTTCATTTTATATCCAAACCCATATCCATATTTTATATATCCATATACATATCTATGTCTCAAAAAAATCTTGACATGTACAGCAAGGGATATATAAAAGATGTTCTTAGCAGGTCTGTAAGAAAAATCAGAACCTGTCAAAATGGCCACAAACAGCAGATAAACTGTGAGATGCTCAAAATTAATGAAACATGGCCCCAAATATGAATTAATTTTAGAAACTCAAGACTAAAAAATGTTCTAAAAGACTAGAGACTTTTTTGTAATATTAAAATTACTAGATATGTATATTTTGCCACATATATGTATATATATACTTTATATATTAAATAATCTATATAAATATTATTTTTAGAAAAAATAAATATAGCACAATGAGATAAAGAAACAGTGAGCATAAAATATTCAGTGGCGCATCTTTGGAGTGGGAGGAAAAAGAGGGGAAGATCTCTGAGGAGTCCAGTGCTCTGAGAGGGATGCTGCTTTGATCGTAGGTTTTGGTTTACATAGTGGATTTAGGGCTGATTACTCTATTATTCAAAATATTAATTATGTAATGAACAAAATAGCAGTCATATCTAGAGAAATGATGGAAGAATTAATGGACCGAGAATTATAATAACTTTAACCCTGCATAACTGTGAGTTCCAAAATGCAATACAGAAATAAAACTGAATTTTTAGTTATATTTTCAAAAACTATTCTCAACATTTTGTTCTTTAATTCTGTATTCTTTTCCAAGCAAAGCATCCCTAGACCTAAGCCAATTATTAATCTGATAAAGCACAGTACATAAAATACTTCCTATTTTTTTCTAGACTTTTCAGACAATCTGTGTATAGTTGGCAAGAATCATGTATGGTATTTATTGTGTTTGTTAATTAATACTCAGTCAATCAAGATTCAGACAAATATATAAGGTTGGCCCATCATTTTCAATTTAAGTATTAATTTAAAACATCAGAATCAATGATAGATGAGATAAATTTACACAAATTATATATAACCTCACATTTATAAAGTCATGGGTCTTCATTGAGTAAATTTTGTCATGGTTGAGACAATGGCCTTCATATATTTCTGGGTTCATTTAAGATATATATATATATATATATATACATACATACATACACAAGCACATCAGATGAAATCAAAAGGAGACAGAATTCCTTTCAGCAATATGGCATTCAGAACTGTCAGGATTCATAGCCTGTTAGGATATGACATCCATAGCCTGGATGGAACCTTAACAAAAAGACGTTTCAAATTCAGTGGGTTGCAAAATTTCCTTTTGTTCATTTAGCGTTATTAAAAACTCAGGTCTGTACACTCTGTTACTCTTCCTAGGTAATCTCAGTTCAAGCTGTACCATGGTTTGGGATGTCATCTTTATGCCAGTGATGACCACACTTATACCTGTACTCCATTCTTCTAGGCTGAGAATTGAATTCATTTACCCATCACCTATGCAATCATTCCACTTGGATGTAAGTTAGAAAAAGGAAGAAGCAAAGTTATGAGAATCATAGTTGTGGGTAACTAAGGTATAATCTTGCTAGGAACCTACAGGGAGACTCTGAGATCTAACTCAGCAACCCCACTATGGGAGGTAAAGAAGGTCTATTTGTTTTTAATCTCCTGTCCTTCAACCAGGAAGCTCAAGGTTATGAGGTATTTCCAGCAATAAGTGAGCACAGGTGACCTGATAACACCTATAGGCAGACAGACACCTGAGGGGGCATCTGGAAGATACCTGCAGGCAAATGGATGTAACAGTATTAGCTGTGGTTGGTCTCAGTAACAGCCCAGCACAGTCCCACCATCCTTCAGCTTTCAGCATAATTACCCCTCCTCTCCCTGAGTATAGAGTAGGTCTGCTGCTCTACTTGATCTCTTTACACCTCGTTCGTTTTTCATCCACTACCATGAATGTAAGTCCAGGGCCAGGGATTTAGCTCAGTGGTTCTGGTGCCTGTCTTGCAAATGCAAGGGCCTGGGTTCGATCCCCAGTAACTGCATACAATAATGCCAGGCGTGGAGACTCACATCCATCAGCAATCAGCACCACATACCACAGGGCCAGGTGTAGTGACTCATGCCTATAATCCCAGCACTTGAGAGGCAGAGGCAGGAGGATTGCTGTGAGTTCCAACTTCACCTGAGCTACATTAGTGAGCTCAGAGCCAGCCTGAACTACAAAGCAAGACTGTCTCAAAAAAAAAAAAAAAGTACAAAGAGCAATGGCTTCAATCCCCAGTGCTGCAAAAGAAGTAAAAATATAGTTATTTGTATGATTTAACACCCATGTGTTCAAATACCAGCACCCTTGGCAGTAACAGGCAGATGTTAAAAATGCAGAGTTTCTGCTCTGTACAAACAATTAAAATTTGCATATTAACAAATTATAAAATTTGTATGAATATTAGTAGACTGAGAAATATGGCTCCACTAGACTGTATTTTCTTGAGTTTGCCTTTGGTATTTATTCCAGTCATTAGTAATGTAGCTGAGAAACAGCTGTTGATTGGACACATACATATATCAGTGTGTGTGTGTTTAAGAACATACATACACAGAACACATAAGAGGTCATGCCTGATCCAGCAGCAGCTTCACATTGTGATCTGATTTTTAATGATTTTTATGGCAAGTGTGCTTGCTCACCGAGGCATGCCGTAAGTCTAAAAGTATGACACTTCCATTGGTGCCTGCAGAATTTCCACCTCACAGAGCTGGGAGAAGGAGGAGGAAAACTCACAGCGACTTAAATGGAAATCCTATTAGGCTTATCTGCTATCACTTTGTAAGTACCAGGGATAATCAGCAGTTACCTTAGCATTCTTCAAGTAGAATCAACGAAACCTTGTAATTGTTATTAGCTAGACTTAATAGCTGGATCATTTGAAGGCTTTTGTATCTGACCACAGAGCCTGCACAACAGGTTGGTGCTGGCTTCTCTGTTTCAGAGATGTGATTTATTCTTACTATTAAAGGCATTTCAAATTGGATGCATTCATGGGATTTTTGTTTGACCTTCAGATTTGGCGTTAAAAGTTTTTAAAACAGCAGTGATTTAGGCTAATGAATTCCTTAAAATTGAATGCCATGAACCTTTTTAGGATACTTCCTTCTTGTGTTGTACTGAAGCCACATAATATGATCTGATTATTCCGGCAGGGAGAAATCGAAAAGAGCTACTTTCTGATAGCACTATAGTTATAAGAATACACAGCTATGTATGAAGAATGGACAATCCCTATTATTTCAGGTTTGCTAAATCATACATCTTGTGAATGGTCTAACTGTGGGTCTGGCTTTATAATTTACTGGCTGATTGGAATGTTTGGGCCAATTTTCTTCCAATACTTCCTATTTTGTATAGGAATCGAAAATTAAAAGGTATTTGTGACTATGCCTGAGTCTATCAACAACCTTTTTTGAATATTCACAACATGACTAGATAGATGCCAATGGGGAATTTCACTACTAAATCCTTAAGGATTTTAGTTTTTCTCTTGTTCTGCCTAACAGGCTCCCTTTGAGTTACAGTAGATAAAGGTACAGACCATGGAGGGAGTTTCACAATCACTCATTTTCAGCAGCTGGGGCATTGAGTGACAGCAGCATTCCTGGAATAGTGTCTAAATGTTCGGCAGAATGAGCTGAAGAGACTGGGGAAGAGTGGAGGGACCTCTCATGCTCTGTCTACTCATGAACACTTGCAAATGGGAAAGTACTGTGTAAATCCCTACTCAAGGACACATGATCAACACAAACTATCATTAGCATTTATGTGCATCAACAATAAAGGGGGTGAGAAGGAAATCATGACAATAATATCATTCACAGTAGCCTCAAGAAAAATTAATTGCGGGGCTGGGGATTTAGCTCAGTGGTTCCGGCGCCTGTCCTGCAAGCACAAGGACCCGGGTTCGATCCCCAGTGACCACATACAATACTGGGCATGGAGACTCACACCCAGCAGCAATCAGTACTACATACCACAGTGCTGGGCGTGGTGGCTCACGCCTGTAATCCCAGCACTTAGGAGGCAGAGGCAGGAGGATTGCTGTGATGTGAGTTTGAGGCTGAGCTCAGGGCCAGCCTGAACTACAAAGTGAGACCCTGTCTCAAAAAAAAAAAAAAAATTTAATTGCATAGGAATTATCCTAACCAAGGAAGTGAAAGATCTCTACAAAGAAAACTACAATAAAGAAGGAGATTGAAAGAGGACATCAGAAAATTAAAAGATGTCCCCTGCTCCTGGATAGGCAGAATCAATATTGTCAAAAATGGCCACACTCTGTGGAAAACCATTTTTAAAATTTGTTACTTTTGAAATAAATTGTAACTATGTGGGAAAAAAAAATGGCCACACTCACAAAATGGTCATACAGATTCAGTGCAGTCCCAATAAGTTATTGATCTAGAAAAACAATCCTAAAGTTCATGTGGAACCAGAAGAGAGCCAGAATAGCAAGAGCAATTTTGGATAAAAAGAGCAAAAGGAGGCCTTATAATACCTGAATTCAAACTATACTACAAAGCAATAAACAAACAAACAAACAGACAAACAAACAAATAAATAAATAAATATAGTATGATACGGGAACAAAAACAAGTATGTAGATCAGTAGAACCGAACAGAAGACACACATCCCCAGACACACTCATCTCTTTGATATTTGATGAAGAGGCAGAAGTATGCATTGCAGGAAAGAGCTACTCAACAAGGGTTTCTGGGAAAACTGGTTACCTGTTTACAGAAGACTGAAACTGGACCCTTGTATCTCAGTACCTACAGATACTAAAGTAAAGTAAAAATGGAGCAAAGTTCTAAACGTTAAAACCAAAACACTAATCCTACTGGAAGATAAGATAGATAAGTCACTTGAAAACATAAGTGTAGGAAAGGGCTTTCTACACAAGAAACAGCAGCAAGAATTAACACATGGACTTATATCAAACTAAAAAGCTTCTGTATAGCACAATATCAATCAGCCAAGTAAAGAGACAGCACACAAAATGGAAAAAAAAATTTTGCCAGCTACTCCTCAAACAGAGGACTGATATCCAGAACATACAAAGAACTCAAAAATTTAAACTATCTAAAATTAAAGATACAGTAAAGAAATGAGAATGAGAAATAAATAGACCCTTCATAGAAGAAGAAATAAAAGTGGTTGCCAAATACATGAAAAAACTGTTCAACATCTCTGGCCATCAGAGCAAGGCAAATTAAACCATCTTACTCCAGAAATGATGGCAGTCATTAAGAAATCAAACAATAACAAATGCTGGTGTGGTGGTCGTGAGAAAAAAAACTCTCACTGTTGATGGGAATGTAAACTAGTGCAACCATTTTGCAAATCAGTATGAAGGTTTCTCATAGAACTGAAGTTAGAAATTCCATATAACCCAGCTATCCACCTGGTAGTTGTCTCTACCAAGGTGATTAAGACTTCA
>PVIR01026491.1:0-24350 GCA_004026965.1 Petromus typicus | reverse complement strand
GTTTGGATCCATGGGAAATGACACAAACTCAACATGGCCACAAATGACTCAATAATATCAGGAAGTTATTTTTATGCTTCTCAGAAGATTGTTTAGATACATTGATGGGTACAATGGTTTGTTCCGTTTTGTGTCTGGTGCAGAATAATTGGTTTGCTCTTTCTCATTGCATGAGAGTTTGTAAAACTTCTTGTTGTTCCTCAGGGCAGGACAGAGGGCTCACCTAGAACATTCGAAGGGCTGTTAGTGGGAGTCAGCTGGAAAATGTGCGCCCAGAAGGACACACTCACATCTGAACACACAGGCATGTAGACATGAGTTAGTGCAGTCCAAGGAAAAGAAACAGAGACACTCAGTAAGGAAATAATCACAGATAGAAAATCAAACCAAAAATATCTTTGGTCAAAATCTGTTGAATACATTCTCTCTTTGTGAAAGACCTAAGAACTCCCCTAGGGTTGATATCTTAGCGGCATATAGGGTAGTAAGGTGAAATACACTGCAGTCAGTTAGAGGGAGGGTTGGGAGGAGTTTAGAACCTAGCTTGGCGTTCTGAAGTCAAGACAGAAGCTATTTCGGGACACTGGGACAGTTTTATCCACTACATGAACTAAACTCATGCTTCACTGCACAATAAAAGTCCTTCATTCACAGTCCACATGCTTTGTGTGGTCTCTTCTTCTATCAAGAAGGGAAAGCTCAACCAAGACCACAACATATTGCAGCATCACAATACGTAACAGAGTGTACATTATAAGTTATATAATGAAGCACAGAGTGAGTAATCGCCCCTTGTGGCCCCATGCTTCAGCCTTTGCTAACTACAAGAACCTCGGCAAGTCAGTCTCTCTGAAATACAGCTTTTGCATCTGTGTGATGGAGCTGAATAAAGCCTTCATTTCTGGTGGCTTTAAAGAAGATCCTAAAGTTATTTCACATTCTTCCTGTCAAAGGTGCAAGGTAGGCCAGGCATGGTTGCCCACCCTCATAATACCACCTACTCAGGAGGCTGGGGCAGGAAGATTGAAAGTTCCATGCCAGTCTGCTCAACTTAGAGAGACTTCTGTCTCAAAATAAAATAAAAAGGGCCAGGGATTTAGTTCAGTGGTTCCAGCACCTGCCTTGCAAGTGCAAGAACCCGGGTTTGATCCCCAGTAACCACATACAACAATGCCAGGCATGACGATTCATGTCCACCAGCAATCAGTACCACATACCACAGTGCCAGGCATGGTGGCTCACATCTGTAATCCCAGAATTTGCGAGGAAGAATCAAGGGAATTGCTGAGTTTGAGGATGAGTTCAGAACTAGCCTGAACTACAAAGTGAGACCCTGTCTCTCTCTCTCTCTCTCTCTCTCTCTCTCTCTCTATATATATATATATATATATATATATATATATATATGATCAGCTTGGACTAAAAGAGACATTCAGGCCTTTGAATCTCAGATTTCCAAAATCAGGAGGCAGTCTAAGAAAACTACTGTGGACCAATAAACTAATGCAGGCCCCATACATTCCTTTGGCACATTCTGAGTTGGTTAGGCAGAGAACACGCAAACAAACGAACAAAGAAACAAAAATTATCTTTTTTAAAAAGAAAAAGAAAGAAAGACATCTACACCTACCTAGAGCAGTACAGTAAATAGCAAGTGCACTTAAGGACTTTTCCAGAAGAAGAGGTGAGGCTGACCCTTGACCTAGGCCCAACTGACCAAAGGTGGATGCTATCCAGAGACTCATTTGCATCCCAAGACCCCTCCGCAGCCTCCCTGGCCTGTCCGCCTTCCTCAAGGAAGCCCAAGCTTTGGTTGCTTTGTTTAGCAATTTAAGGGTCAAATATTTTGCCTTTGAGTCTAATATTCCTACGCATTCAGCTCATAATACAATTCATGTGTTCTTCTTCTTGTAATTATAAGTTGATTTCACAGCCTAGCATTATTGACATCTCAGAGGGAAAGGAGTGAATTTCACACTTTCCTATGCTACTCAGCTGCAAACATGAGCTACTTTTAACATGCTCATTTCTGAGCTGCAATTCATATGTCTCTCTGCCAGGTGGCTCAGAACCACCAATGGTACATACATGACTGCCCAACTGTCCCTTTGAGCAGTGTGGGGCAGTCCCATCAGATGGCACAAGGCATCCCGAGGGGACAGTCATGCATGTACCATGTATGGCTTAAGACATCAGGGAACACGTTAAGCAAAAAAGCAAGACTAGCTCAGAGGGTGGAGCCGAGAGCCCAGTTAGGACAGCACAAAGCTCTGAGGACAAATATTAGGCAGTGGGATTGAGGCTTCATCAACTGAAGAAGTTGGGAGGACATCTAAGTGGCAGCTGGAGAGGAAGGAGCAGGCAGCTGTGACTTTTGGAGAGACGAAGGAGAAATTCAGTCAGGTTGTCAATGACCTGAGCAAGCCACCATGTGCCTTGAAACAAGCAAGTGGGTGCGCGTAGCTGTCAGTGGACACAGAAGACCTCAGCTTCGTTCTCCTGCCACTGAGATGCATGTCCACAGGAAGGTCTCCCAGATGGGGGACACCACACACTTACTTTAAGTTCATCTTGGGTGATGTACAAACTCCACTCTTCGATTTGTCCAGGGACCCTAGCCCCTTTTGGAAAAGCCAGTGGTCAACAATAACATTCCTCTGAGATCCAGCAAAGAGGACAGGTGCCTGTGGTCAGGTCTGTGCTTTCTGTGGACTGGCCAGCTCCCTATGTCCTTGGCTGACCTCTGTCTTTTTCTCCTGGGGCTAGAGATGGGCAGCCTGCTCTGTTTATTTCCTCTAATAAACTTCCAGTTTATTCTCACTTTAGAACCGCTCCTTGTCTGATTCTCATCTCACACAGCTGGACCTGCACTTGTTGGTGACAGAAATGATCAGATGAGCATTGCACTGCCCTGCAAGGACCATTGTGTGCCTATTTGTCCACTTTTAAACAGATGTGTCTAGAGCATAGCTCCTATATTGTCTGTTGGGCTTCTTGGTCAGTGCACTTGCCTCTTGACTCGAGGTCCTCTGGTTGATTCCACTCAAGGGAGGTACTCTGGGAGCCTTAGTCTCTCCTGGCCAGACATGTCAAGACCACAGACCTCCAGCCTAAGCCTGGTGCTTCAGAAGGTGCAAAATTTAAGGACCTAGTGAGGAGAAATGAGTATATTGTTCATGTAAGGGAGAACACAAATAATTGATGGGCAGTGGATGGATTTTGATAGTTTTAAAGTATGTCCACAAATTCTTTGATATTCTTCCCAACAAAAGGTAGAACCCAGTTCCACTTCCTCTAAATAGTGACTGGCCTTAATGACTTGCCTGTAATACAGCATGGTAGAAGTGACACTCTAGACTTTTTAGACAAGGTCATAAAGGGCGATATAATTTTACTTTGTTCTTTCGTCTCTTGGGACATTTGCCTTTGGCGCTTAGACCCTGTTGGTAAAGAGTCACTGACTACAAAGCCAGATTCCTGCCTCCCTAGGCAGCGTCCTGTTCCTTCACTCTGTGGGACCTGTACTAGTCAGTTCCCACCTAGAAGGACTAAGCTTCGGGGCCAGTGCCACTCAAAATGCCTCCTGTTCACATAAACGGAAAACAAGCATGAAAGCTAATGACTGGGGGAGTCAGTCAGCAGGAAGCTTGGAAACCCATCTCCTCCGTGGGTCACCAGGGAGCTCAGTAAATATCACTGAGGCCCCTGGGACAGTGTCATGCTGGATTACGCTGGTGTGCTCCAGACCCAGTGACAAGTGTCCTTATGAGACAAGAAGACACGGAGAACACGAGGCTGTGAGAAGACAGCAGCAGACTGGAGTTACGTCACCACAAGTCAGGAAATGCCTGAGGCCCCACAAGATGGGACAGAGCAAGGAAGAGTCTTCTCTCGCACCTGAGAGGGGACATGGCCGGCCAACAGCCTGACCGTGGATGTCTGGCTTCAGAATGCAAAAAAGAAACTTCTGCTGTTTTAAGCCATGGAATTTATGGTGGTGTTTCTTCCTTTTTTTTTTTTTTTCAGACAGCCCTAGAAAACTAATTTGATAGACAAAGCAAAAATCAAGTTACAGAAAAAGAGATACCATTTAAATTTTGTTTTGAAAACATGAACTAAAGAGCTGTCCTGTGTATGATAAAAAGATAAAGAAACCAATGGGAACCAGGAAGACCTAATTTAGTGGGTGGAAGCTGTCGAGGGCCAGGAAGGGAAAGAAAGTAGCTAGGGACACAGAGAGGCTTACCTGTGACCGTGATGGAGACCACACTTCACACCAATGGCTAGGACTTGTTTCCCGATAATCATATTTAAAATAACATTGAAAATGGAAAAAGGAAACGGAGGGAAGGTTAATGGCACCTTTGGGGGAGGGACCTTCTTTCGTGTGACCTTTCAAATGTCAGGCTGGGATGATTTTGTGCATCTCTGTCTCCCGTTTCTTAATAAGCAGATGAAAATCACTTTGTTAACATTTGTGTTCTGATGCCGTCTATAAATAATTCCAATAGTAACCTTTTTCATTGCACAACACCTGTACAGTGCTGCGTCTGATTACTCCCTGTGGATACTGCTTAGCTCAAAATTAATATATCATACTTTCTAGAATGACAGACCGTGGGCTGGAATAAAAGAAAATAGTAATTTATAAGATGGAGTAATTACTGGAGGATTCAGGTATTATTTACTGACTTTCTTCTTTGTTCTCAAGCCAACGAAATTATCGAGTCCACATTCCCAGAGTCCTTTATTAGCCTTAATCTTAGGTTGTCTATCAAAAACAATACTATTGTGGCTTAATAAACACCACAAACCCATAATAAACTGCACGGGCCCTTCGTCTTCGCAGGTAATAAGGGAGCTCAGCGTTATCAAAATGACTGATTTAGGCAGCTGGGCTGTTCTGCCTTTGCTTCCTCCGCTTGGTGGCAGCATTGCCAAAAGTATCCACCAGATGGCAGCAACTCCTCAGCTGCCGGTTCAGGGCTCTGAGGGCAACCCAGGCTGCCACGGTCCACCTCACCTTCCCACTCTGGTTTGGCTTTCTCTGAATATTGAGTTTGGAAAAACATTGTGAGGATTTTCAGTTAGAAATTATTCTAATCGCAATGAAGGCACAACCATAACTGGATAGCTAGAGAAAGGAGCTTCTTTCCTCTCTTTTGAATTTTTGTTGTTTGATACATTTGATGCTGAAATATTTTACTTTTGTATCACACCCAGGCAGAGATATGGAGAATATACATAGGTCAGGACTTGCCAGGGCTGGGGAAGAGGAGTTGATGAAAATGAAGTACAGGTTATTATTAGAGCACTAAAAATATCCTGCATCTAACATATATGTGTGTGTATTAGATATAGTATCATATATATATAATGTCCAAGCCCATGGAATGTACCTCAGTGGTTCAAACCATAGAATGTACCGTCCCAGCAGCAAAGTAAGCTGTGGATTTGGGTGGTAATGATGGATAACGTAGGCTCTTTGGTCGTAACAACAGTACTCCACTAGGAGATACAAATAATGAGGAGGCTGTGCACAGGTCGTAGAAGAGAGAATATGAGAAATCTCTATGCCTCCACTGAATTTTACTGTGAATCCAAAAGTTCCAAAGAGAATAGACTACGAACAGAAACGCGACCATTTGCAAAGTACGCTAGACCTAGGACAAGTTAACCTTTACAGTATTCGAAGAGACACAGTCAACTAGGAAGCTACTGGTTTATAAAGCGCAATGATACGGTTCCAGCGTCACATGTCCCCCACGGGCCTCCTGTGTGTGGAAGGTAGTGGGAGGTGAGTGTGGCCTGGAAGGGGTGACCTTGACCTGCTCCTTTATTTCCAGGCTGCCGCAGATGAGCACCTATTCCTCCAAGGTGCACCTCCGGCAGCCTGTGTCAGCCTCAGAGCCAGCGCCACGGACGAACTGTACATTAACCAATCCTCCTCCTTTCCATGTCAAGTGTCTGGCCGTGTCCAGCGATGGGGAAGAGACAAAGGCGACAAAGGCGGCAGAGTTGTTTGACTTCAGGCTGATTCCAATAGGAATCCCGGGGAACCTTCTTGTGGGCGGGCCATTATTGCTACAACCACATTCAGCTAAGGAAAGTCCCACCGAGCCCCCAGGCTGCGTCCTGTGTCTTACACAGCGGGGTTGGAGGCTCGGAGCCCGGAAGACCCAGGCCGCCCGGAGGATGGCTGTGTGTTGGCGTCTGGACCCTTGTGACTCCCAGAGTAATGGAAGGCTCTCTCACACCTCTCCGTGAACAGCCGCGGCAAGTCTGAGATGGAAACAGAACAGGACCCAGGGACTCGAAGCGGGCCCTCTACACTGAACATCCTGTACGATAGCGGAGGCTGCACGAGCAGCTGCGAGATCCAGAAATGCAGGCGCGGCCTCTCCCGATGGCGCAGTGGGATCTGGGCAGCGGATCCGGGCAGCGTCTCCGCAATGCTCCTCCTGCCGGGCGCTTCAGTCCTTTGAGACTCGAATAGAAGAATCTGGACCATGGTATCCGACCTTTGGTCTTGCCCGGTGGACATTGGATAAAAAATTGTCTTGGGCCACATATAAAATATATAATATAGTAAATGTGAGTAAGTCACAAACTTTCTCTTAAAGTATTTTCATTACAACATTTTAAAAAAAGAAAGCAAGGTAAACATAAAACTAAGGGTATTTGACCTTGTTACTGTAAAACCAATTTATTAGTGTTTGGTCAATGGAAGTGTTTGTAATTCGTAGTGAGTTCTTAAGATGCTCTTCAGAAAGTTGTGGGCTAACTTTACTTTTTTTGTGCTTTGTTGTTGCAAACAGTGTTCACTAACGCCTGTCTGTGTGGTGGGTTCAGGGGCGGAGCCAGCTCTGCCTGAGGGCCACCCCCCCATGCCATTGTCACTTCCCCAGCTTGCGCCCCAGCTCCACACAACCGAGTCACCCCAAATATTGCTGAGAATCACATAATAACGTTAAAAGTTTACCATCTTGAGGGGTCACATTACCAGCTGCCCACAAGCAGCCTCTAAACAGCAGGTTGGACAAACCTGGTCAAGGTCTCAATAAACGTTTGCTGAATATCATTGGATAAGTGATAGAGAGGGCACTGTACAAGTTGTACCTTAATGGACTTCCCAAAATACATGACCAAAGGTTTTCATAACTATAACATTGTGAAATGAAGAGAAATAATTTTTTATTTTGTCCCCAGTTCCTGGCATACAGCACTTACACCCTTGGGATTTTCTGAGTAGTGAGGTGAGAGGGGTCTCTTGTAATTCATAATGACCCCTTTCAACTGCTCCCCACTACTATGGGTGGGAGGGATGCCAACCCTGCTGTTAGCTGCTGTCACTTCCAGCCCCACCTACTCTGGACCTGGGGTGCGAGCGGCAACTGAGTTTCGGCACTAGCGGCCAGTGACTTGGCCACACTGCCCATCTCTCTCATGGGTCATCTAGAAAGACCCGAGGGGACAAGAGTGGGCTCCGGAGAGATTCCAGTTAGGGGACATGTCTAAGGGTAGAGGAAGGTGGTGCTCCCTGAACTCCACAGGTCAGATCCTGCTCTGTGCCCCGGGTCCTTCCACCTCACCCTGGGGTCCCCACATCTAGTAGCTACTCATTTGTATTTTTTACAGAACCCTCTGTGCAAATCCATAATCGGTAAGAAAAGTTTTTTTCTGCCTTCTGGGAGCTGCTGGAGCAAGTTCCCGAGCCCCACAAGGTCCTGGGAACCTGATTGGTCGTTGTAGGGAAGGAAACGTGAGGTATTATAATCAGGGCCATGGTCAACGGCCCATCATAAAAGAGATGTTCACAAGAAAGGGGTTTATTTAACCGAGTTTCACGTGACGTGAGCCGTATGAAGAGTGGACAGGTGTGGAGAACTGTGAAGCAACCAAAGGTTATGACCTGGTGTGGGAGGCGGAGTCAGCACACCCTGCCGGGCTGGCTGCATGGCTTCTCTCAGCGTCCTCCTCGGCCCAGGCAGGACGCGTGCAACGAGGTCCTACGCCGTGCTCAGAAGAGTAGGTCAGAGCCCGGCTCTGCAGCCAGGTCTCTGGAGGAAGGTAGAGGAAAGTTAGAGAGACGCTGCTGGGGTCTGCGGGTGGCTTTGGGGAAGGGGGTTCTGCTTTCTGCAGTTTCTCTAGAGGGAGAAAAAGAAGCACAAGCTGGACAGGCAGATCTTGCTTCAGAGTCTTCCAAGTATTCTACATACTGAGGCACTATCCTCGGGTATGGTGTTCGGGCCCCAGCATAGCCATGTGTACTAAAGTGCCGATTTGCCGCCAATTGGAAGTACGGGGAATTTTTTTGTCTTGTGGGGATTTTGTGGGACTGAATCCCAACTCTGTCAGGTCCGAGTGAACTCTTTGTAGGGTCAGAATTACACATAGAACATTCAGTTGGCATTGGACAGGGGCAGTACAGCTGGTGTGAGGGAAAGGCCCTGTACCCCGACTTGGTGTCAGAAGTTGTGCTGTGAGTACGAAAACACTTTTCTTTTTTTTTTTTTTTTTTAGCAGCTGAAACAGATACCGTAATAATGATTTTCAAAGCTGAACCCTGAAGGGCTGAGATGTAGGTTAATGGTAGAATACTTGGCTAACTAACATTCATGAGGGCCTGGGTTCAAGTCCTAGACTGTAAAGGGCATAATGTGAATATCTTTTCCACCTACACTGAGCAGTGATTTTTAACTCTGGTAGTTTTTTAGACAACTCAGTACTTGAGTGTTTCTTCGGGACGATATCCACTTTGTGTGCAGTGTGACGCTTGTCACCTGACGCTTCCCAAGCAACAGTAACGTGGGCCAGGACTGAGACAGACCCTCAAGTATAGTGCAAAAGTCATGAGTGTCACTGTTACTACTACAGTTACGCGGTAGCTGCGTCAGAGTAGAAACGAATTTCTAGTTGGAAGAAAATGTCTACTACTTGCTGGAGTGACAGTGCCGATCTCTAACCCCAGCACTGGAAGGCCGAAGCGGGAGGACCACAAGTTCCAGCCCGGGCTGAGTAATTCAGTGACTCAGCAAGACACTGTCTCAAAATAAAAAAATTTAAAAGAGTAACTTAGCATAAAGGTCCTGGACTCAATGTACATTGTTGAAAAAAAGAAATCTTTTACTGTTTATGGCCAGAAACAGCCTATATCCTGGTCATTTTTCTTTGGTATAATTTCTTTCATCTTATAAAAATAAACACACACTTAGTTGAAAAAAAATAACAGTACAATCAAAACAAAAATATCACTTAAAATCTGTAACTGCCATTAATATGTTAATAGATAGGAGCACATCCTTGCAGTTTGTTTCCTTGTGCATATGTGTGTATTTTTAAATTGAAAATGAAGCTGCCACGTCTTACAGCCAGCTCCTTCACTCAAAAATACAATGTAACCATTCTCCTGGGCCAACACTTCTGCGACGCACTTTCTAACAGCTGCTTTGCAGCTAGTGGATGCACCATAGTTTATTCAATTCCTCATTGTCTGACATTAGGCTGTTTTCAATTACTATATTATATTATAAAATGTACTCTGAGTTCCTTTAATACATTTTTTTGTACACAGCCCACTCATTTTTTGGAATAGTCCCTAAGCCTTTGCTACACTTTCCGACAGTGGTTAGGCAGGCTGTTGGACGAATCTGCGAATAAGGAGCTGAGTACTGACCCAGGGGCTCTTGCTCTCCCGTGAGGATGGAGCCAAGATGCTGCACATTTAATCCACTCCCAAATGTGCTGTGAGGCTGGCCAGAGACCACACGCGAGCAGCAAGGCCCAGTTCCACCCCGGCACACTTCTCTGTGATCTCCCAAGTAAAGGGTTGGGAGTGAATATCTCCTCTCAACGATGCTTCCTCAAGTCAGATATCCTTTGCACCTTGCTTGGAAGAGAAAGAAAAGTACCTCTTCATTTTTAGCATGCTCTCATTTCCAGGTGACCACAGACAACTTTTCTTTCAATATTAGTAGTTACTGAAATAAAATTGAAGGTTTTATAGTTGAAACTGCTATTACATTGTAGATCCTCAAAATGGACTAAGCAGAAATGCCCTTCCGTTCATTCACTATGGGATTTGAGTCACTTTCCGGGGTGGCTTATCGAGAGATATGAAGTATAACGACATTTTCTGGGAAACACAAGGTTGTTTTTTCTTTTTAAACATAGGCATCCCTTTAATATCTTTCAATGGTGAGAACATTTAAAATCTGCTCGCTTGGCTATCACCAAGCTGAAAGATAGAACTCTGGAACTTATTCCTCTGACTGAAATCTTGTATCCTTTAACCAGCACCTTCCAAATCCTCCTACCATCCCCTGGTCGCCATCAATCTACTCTTCTACTTGTGGGATGATCATTTTTTTAGATTCTACACACAAGTGAGATCATCTGAAATTTGTCTTTCTGAACTTGGCTCATTTTATTCCACATAATGTCTTTTCGGTTCATTCACGTCATCACAAATGACGGGTTCTCTTTGCAACAGCACTCAGGGCACATTCGTCATAAGACATGTAGGAAAGTTAAAAAGTAGAAAATAAAAAGCTCTTGGAAAGCCCAGAAATCTCAGGGATAACCATTGTTAACCATCTACTGCAGACATCCCCTAGTACTCAGCAAGCTAGAGAATTTGGCCTTTTCTCTGGCTCATCAGATTCCTACCTCATTCTAGACATGAATCTTGTCTATTTGCTCTTTCCTCTGTCCTAGGAAGGAGACATTGAAAATTTTAGGTGCCCATAAAAACTATTTCTCCTTCCTACCCTTTGCAGTCATATTGTGTTTTACTTGGGGGACATTATTCAATCCCCTAAAACTTCACATTTATTTTTTCATAATGAAATAACTCCAGCTTGTTCTACACATAGAAATTTAGTTGTTTAATGATTTCAGGGTTCCCCCCCCAATATCTGTTTAGCTGCCCCTCCTTAGCAAGTCAGCAGCCCACACTGTGATAAGTGAGTTAAATACATTAACCCCTTCTTGTCAATGGAGGCTGTTCAATGAGGTAAAATACTTGAGGGCATCACAGAACAATTACTAGAACTAAGACTTGATGAGCATCTCTGGCTTCACAGTGCGCTCACACACGGACAAGCAACCTGCACTCTGTATGCTGTCACCATAGCAACTCTGTGAAGCATTGATTTCATTTCTGTTCTACAAGTGAGAAAGCTGAGGTTCAAAGATGGCAAGTGATTTGTTAAAAATCTGAAGAGCAGAAAGTGGTAAAATAGAGAAACTGATGCTTTTAAATTTTTGACTAAGTTTTGTTCTTCATTCACATTTCCATACTCAGAATAAAAGAGCCTTCATTTAAAAATAGAAGATGCACATAGCAGCTCACTGCCCTGACTTTCCAACGTTTCTTTGACTCTAAAATAAAAAGCTTACCTAGGGAGGGGCGTTCGTTTAAGGAGCAGGGTGATAGGAGGAGAGAGATGATCTGTTTGTAACATGCGTGTGTGAAAATTCCACCATGAAACCCAGGAAAACAAATTTTTAAATTCTTAGAGTAGTCACATTAGAAAAGTAGTCTCGAGTGATTTGTCTTTATTTTCATTGTTTTTCAAAGTAGGTTTTTAATGATTTTAAAAAATCAGCTGCATTTAAATATAAAAATTATAATCTTACAAAATTAGGTTCACTGCTAAAATATCACTTACAAAGTAGTTCTTTCCTCATTTCCATTTCTGGCCCCCACAGACTGCCAGTCCTCCTGACACTGAATTAGGTGGTAGAGATCTTCCAGTTAAGAGTCCACATCCCAGAAAATACGGAGTCTGTTTGTATAACAGGAATGTCTGGATTTTCCTCCAGTGTGGCCAACACACACTTCTCTGCTAAGTTTCTAGTTCTTTCAGCTCCAAAAAAGTGCAGGCACCCATAAATTAAGTTTTTCCCTGTAGAAGAGGAACCCGTCCAGTGGCAATGGCCTTGGAGTGCTGGGCTTTCATCAGGCCCCCATTTCCAGAGTGTGCCCCTCCCTGGCCAGGAGCCACAGAGTTGCTTTCTGATCAGCTCTGGAACTTCCCGGCTGTGATTAGCTGACCATTCCCCTGGTGGAGGTGGGGCCTCAGCACAAGATCAGTTAGTTCACTGCCTATCTCCTGCCATTAAAAGTTCTTCTTCCTATAAGGGTAACAAAATTTCAGTGTGCACCAACCTTTTATGGTGAAAGAGGATTCCATCTTTTTCTCCCCTTTCTTTTTCCCTCTTCTGCTTTCCAAGCATGGATCTTCTGGGCAAGTAGTTTGACCTTTGGAGAAAATGAATGTGAAGGAGCAGGGAGAAAACAGAACAAGAAACACTCAAGCAAGTGGTGGTGGAGACGTTTCTCCGAGAGGACCCCTGGTTTTCATCTCAGCCCATGGCCCCTCAGAATCTCCAGCTTCCTTTGCAGCTACATATGGCCTTGTGGTGAGGTTCTATGAGTAAGTTCTGGTCCGTGGAATATGTGCCTTCAACAGGAACAGATGTGATTCCTTTCTTTTTACAAGCAGGAAAATGGGTCTGGGTCATAGAGATGAGGATGACATTCCAAAGATGATACAGCAACAAGTAGGGAGGACACCTGATCCCTTGTCTACTTGGCAAGAGAAAGCCATCACACTCTCACATGAGAAATAGTTGTCTAACTTGCTAAATACTTTGAATATTACTTCCTGCTTCCTGGACTGAATTTCTCCCCTCCATATCAGCTCTGGGAGCACTGTTCAGGCTCTGGCCCATTGAGCACCTCGCACTATAGTTAACTAGGCCAAGTTCAAGGTACAAATAGTTCTGAACTTTCTCTCTTCTGTGTTTCTTAGATATGTTCTCTGTGAAAAGCATTGCAGTGTTTTTTTCTGATTCAGTTCTTTGCTTTAAGCATCCAGTCAATGCATGAACCTCCCTCACTCTCCCTCAGCTCTGGGATCAAGCTCAGCATCTTTGTGCAGCTGCCCTGTATCCAGAAGGCAATTTTGTGGTTCTGTTGTTCATTTGAGATTGACTTATTGCACAGCAAAACAGAAGTAGAGAAAATCCACCTCCACATACACAGGAAAAGGACAGAATCTCTCACATAAAACCGCTCAGAAGGTACAACTCACAGAAAAGAAACACATTCTCACCATCAGATCCTATGGCACAGCCAGTCTCAGCACAACTTGCGGGATTTGGACAAGAGAGGTCCAAAGACCAAAAACCAGCCCCACCCTGTTGCTGCAGGAAAGCTGGTGACAAGGCATGAGGGCCACTCACTCAGGCCGGAGAAAACAGCACCTTGCAGCAGAACACTTGGAAAGCCCAGAGAGCTTCTGGCATCAGAAAGATGCTGCAGGGTCACAGTGGTGTCTCCCTAGAGGGCAGCATGTGACAATGGGGACTCCACAAGCAGGCTGTCTTCTTCGGAAAGCGAGGTTTGTATTTGTCACGGAGGGGGGTGGGCGATCTGTCAGCAGATAGTGATGAAATGAGGCAGCAGTTTAAGCACAGGACTGCAGACCCTAGAGTAGTGAGGAGTAACTGGAGGCAACTGTGTCTCTGGAGACAATTCAGTCGTCATGATTAGGGGACGCTGTGGACATCTACTGGGTAAAGGACAGGGATGCTCTGAACATGGTACAGTGCACAGGACAGCCCTGCACACAAACCCGAACACACAATGAAGAACCTGTCGCACAGAACCGCAGCCATGCCAAGGCTAGGAGGGCCTGCCCTGCTGGGACTGCCACGAACAGGGAAGGGTCCCCACCCCGAGGGTGCGAGGATCCTGCCTGAGGCCTTTGCTGGGCACAGGATTTTGAACCAGGGGTAAGACCTGGTGCTGAAGACCAGAGCCAGGTGTGGGTTGGAAGAGCAGGACTAGATTCCGTGGTTAGAACTGGGGACAAAGTCATAGCCAGACAAAAAGCAAAAGTCAATTAATCCCAAATTCCAAAGATTTCTCACCAGACAGCTTAAATTCCAGAAAGCAAGGAAGACTGTCCTATGGCAGGTTTCTTAACCTGGTTCGTAAACATGTAGGAGGCAAGAAAAAAAATTCATGCATGGATACAAGTGGATCTTGGACCTCCTAAAGTTATATGCAAGATTTTATATTTTTACATTTTCCCAGGTCTCTTAATCTTTTGGGGATGCTGTGACAAAATACCATAGGCTGGTGGTTTCTAAACTACAGAAATTCATTCCTTGCAGTTCTGAAGCCTGGGAAGTCCAAGATCAAGTTGCCCTGGGACCTGGGATCTGGAAAAGCCCTACTTCCCAATCACTCAGGGACCCTTCTCCACGATGGGCCGGGTAAGGGTGCTAACCCCAGACGTGACCTAGTCACTCCGGCAGCCCCAGGTCTCACGCACCCTCAGCAAGCAGTCAGCCACTGGGCTACGCCCCCAGTCCCGTGTTTTGGAATTTGTCTGTGAAATTTTCATCTTTTTTCTAATGACTCAAAGGAATTTACAGTCTAGTACCTAACCTGAGTCATATATGTGGTGAGTATCTTCTTCCAGGTTTTGATTTGTATTTTTACTTTCTTGATCTCTTTCAAGGAACAGAACTTTTATTTTAACGTATTTGGGGGAGTAGCTCAGTGGTTGACTGCTTGCTCAGCACAGGTCTCACACACACACACACACACACACACACACACACACAACATGAAGATTTCACAGAACAAGTCTAAGTGGTAAACATTTGAAAATATGTTCGATCTCATTGATAATCAGCAATTAGTTACACCAAATATGTACCAATAAACTTAATTAAAAAATCAAAAGGAGTGGAGATAGCAGACTGAGAACTGTAACAATGGTGAGCATTTGTTTAACAGCAACTGTTACCACTACTAAACAGTAATCTGGAGCTTTGTGGTGAAGATAAACATGTGCATCACCACAGCCAGCAATTCCTCCGGGTGCCCCGTGGGTTCGGGACAGTGAGGTGTCTCCCTTGACCTCTCATCCTAGCAGAGAACGGAAGGCGGGGCAAGCCTGGTGCTTCCGGTGGGAAATGGGGGAGTCGGGCACCTGTGCAAAATGAGAGGTGAGAAGAGGAGGTGGGGCCGACACAGTCGAATGAATATCTGTTGTAAGCGCCGCAAGGCAGCAGGAACTGGAATGAGGAAGTGGACCCTGACCTCTGTACTCAGGCTTATCTGGGTAAGATGGTTTCCAAAAATAACTGCTTCACTGATTGGTGTAATGTAGACTAATGAGGGTCTTAGGCTGTTCTGAGTAGAAGGAAGGTCGTGGGGACCTCACCCGGGGACTTCCTTCTAACAAGTCAAAAAGCACGAGTGCCAAGGTTAGGTTGTGGAAGACTGCTTTCTACCAGTTCTCACTCTTCTTGTTTCATCTTTTTGTTATGATTATTACTTGTATGAACCAAGTTCCCACACGGAGAGACCCATGACAAGGACTGGAGTGCTAACCTCTCTGTCTTCAGCCCGTTGTGTGCCACCGCAATGACTGAGGTGCAGCTGTGGGGGACACGTACCGTTACCAGGTACAGTGCAAAATGTTTCCTGGGTCTGATTTCATTCATCACAGCAAAACCCAGTGGGACAGGTACTATTAATGCCTCCCATTTTATCAATAAGAAAATTGAGGTGATAGAAAAGTAAGTAATTTCCCTAAGTTCGCAAGAATAGATGGCGTGCAGGGAAGCTGGTGATCCAGCTCAGGTCTGCCTGAGTTTAAAATAAGATGTTGCTATTTTAAAACATACATCATTGTTAGTCATATTCCTGTATTGTATAAATAACACACCAGCTGTTATTCCTCCTGTCTAATTGGGACTCAGCACACACTGTGCTGCTTCCTCACCGTCCCCTCCCCCCCTGCAGTTTCTTGTAATTACTGTTCATTTAAAATATGTTCGTAATTGATGCATAGTAATTGTTGGTGACCATTCTCCTTTTCCTGTTCTTTAGAGTATTGAAATATCACACTGTGCCTCATACATACATGCAACTACTATGTGTCAATTAAAAACAAATTTGTTTAAAACTAACGACTTGGACTCAGGAGGCTGAGGCAGGAGGCCTCAGCGAGTTTGAAGCCAGCCTGGGTTCCAGAGCTGAGTGCTGGGTTAGCATGAACCACATAGCAGGACCTTGTCTCAAATAAAATAGGTAAATAATTAGGTCTTGCAACCACTTCAGTATTTTAGGAAAAAATAAAACAAAGGGGTATTTGAGATGAGAGGGAAAAAGGAAACCAAACACCATTTGCTTGTAGGGCGTTGGAGTAAAAGTCATCTCGAGATTTAAGCGAAATGAGTGAAAAGGATCCAGGTTACATTTGAAGCAAAACCCAGGCTCACATGGCAGACTGAGGGCAGGCAGCAGCTCGGTGACAGGCACAAATGCCATCTGTGTGGCAGGCAGACACTGGCCTCCCCTTGCACAACTCCACTTGTTATTAGTTTATGCGTTGCTGTCAATACAAAAATCACAATTTTTAATCCAACTGATCATATTTTTAATTTAAAGAATCATCAATATTAATCACAATTTTGGGTCCAAAGAGAAGTATAATCTTTTCCCACTATCTACGGGAGACTGGTTCTGGGTAACGCCCCACACACCCCAAAATCTAAGCAGGCTCGGGTTTCTTACCAAATGGAGGAGGATTTGCTTCTAACATGCACATAGCTTCCTGCATATTTTAGGACCACTTTTGCGATGTAAGTCCTATGTGACCAGTTGTTACGCTGTTCTGATTAGGGACTAGTACAGGGAAAAGTCTTCAGTTGAATACAGTCGCTTTGGGGGAGGAGGGTGAACATTTTCTATCTGCGATTGATTGAATCCGTAAATGCAGAACGGCGGATACTGAGAGCCAATTGCAGGCTCCTCGCTAATCCCAGACCTTGGCCTCGGGCCAGCGAGCTTCTTGCTTTTATTATTTGCAACAGAATCTAGGATTCACAGTGAATAAAAGGGCTGAACAGAAATATAACTCCTGGTAATATTGTCTCTGTGCCTTATGCACTTATCCTTTTTGTCTCTCCCTAGGGGAAAAGCAGTTATTCTTACTTATGCTAAATCCAGTTGTTCCCCACGGTGGTCATGTAAATCCTGGCACCAGGCACGCAGCAGAATAAAGCCAGGCGGTGGGAGGTGTTCACGGGGAGCAACAGGCGGCCACAAAGCCCTGAACGTCCCATCCATTTTCTTCTAAAAATACAGGGTTCTATTCATCAAAAACTTTTATATGCTCTTGTGATTTTTCTTACAAAAAAAAAAAAGCCAATATGATATGCAGGCAAAGAATAACTCCTCCTGGCTCCCAAACTGTGCCATCTTTTCATTTCCCAGAGTAGGCAAATAACCCAGGAGAGGACAAACGGGAGCGGCTTGGCCTTGACTGTACTCGGCAGACAAAACCTTCTTCTGCAAAGAGGGGTCTGACCTCCAATTACACATCTAAGAGGGTCTTCAGAGGGAAGCTGGCGCTTTTCTGCACACCGACTTAACACCAGGAGTCACCTCAGGGTCAAGTGTGAGAGATTTCGGTAACTTTGTTTTAATGTGATTTCTAAGGATCATGTTCCTTGTCATTTCTTCCCAGCAAAGCATAACTGATTACTTAGAACTGGCCAAGATTTAAAAATTATTTAGGTCCTATTTTTCTTTATGACTTTAAAAGGTCTTTATTTTATAGATCCAAATTATTGTGTGCTTCAGATTGTTTATTCATTATTACAAGATAAGTCAACAAAGGACTTCAAAGTCACAATCCTACTTCATTACAAAGTCGAGTGGTTTCCATGTTTCTTTTTTTTTTTTTTTTTTAGGTTTTTTTGAGACAGGGTCTCGCCTTGTGGTTCAGCCTCCAACTCACATCACAGCAATCCTCCTGCCTCTGCCTCCCGAGTGCTGGGGTTACAGGCGTGAGCCACCACGCCTGGCACTGTGGTATGTGGTACTGATTGCTGCTGGGGTGAGTCTCCACGCCCAGTATGTTATGTGGTTACTGGGGATCGAACCCGGGTCCTTGCACTTACAAGACAGGCACTGGAACCACTGAGCTAAATCCCCGGCCCCTGTATGTATTCTTTTAACAGGTATCATCTTAACATATTACCATTAAAAGCCCTAATTATTATCATGGCTTATATTTTCTCTGTCTCTCTTCATTTGTATCTTTATTACAGATGGGAAAAGAAGGACAATTTCCAACCATTGTGGTAAACATTTAACTACACAATGGTATAGGTCTGAGTCTGTGTAATTTATAAGCAGCAGAAATTTATTTCTCACGGTTCTGGAGCGTTAGAAGTTGGAGATCAAGGACTGTCAGGTTTGCCTCCTGTTCTCATTGATGGTGCTGTCTGGGTGTCTTCAAATGGCAGCAGAGACCGAAGGACAGAGGGCCAACAGCTTTCTCTTAGTCCTTCGTGTAAAATGACCAGTGTGATAGTATCAAGACTTGGCGCCTTCAGGAAGTGATTAAGTCATGAGGTAGGGCCTTCCAGGACAGAATTAGTGATCTTAGGCTAAGTCACTAAAGGCAATTTATCATGATTTTGTCTCAAAATTTAGAAAAAGGGGCAGGGGCCATGGTTGTATCTCAGTGCAATAGTTCTGAATTCAGTCAGCTGTGCAGCAAAATATAAAAACAAAATTAAGCAAAATAAATCGTGGCTCAGCTTTACCTGAGATTCTTATAAATTAGGAATGGAAACAAAAATATTCTTGGACAGCTCTTAGAAGGCTGATGCAGGAGAATGGCCGCTTCTTCCAGCCTGGACTACACAGTGAGACCTTTTCTCAAAAAACAAAACCAAATTCTTGGAAGTAAGCTATCTATTACGGGAGCCAGACTGGTGGAGAGGGGCGACTCTGCCTGGGTTCCCCTGGCATTTTAAGTAATCAGGTTGAGATTTTGCCTCAATTTACTGAACTCTGCATTTTTTCCATCCCTTTCAGAAGTACACAGATACTTCCCGTGACTATATAAAAATATCTTTTAAATATTTCTATTTATTTATTAGAACTTGCCTCATATGAAAGTAATTTATGACTCATAGAATGTAGATCACCTAAAAATGGGCAACATATTTTTCTCTGGCTGTGAACTATGAACTTAATTTGGAAAATGAATATTGCTTACTATTTACCTTAAGGCCCTTAGAATTGTTAGCAAATCCCTATTGTTTGCCAGGTTTTTAAGTATATTAAAATGATTTTTGGAAAATAAGTAGAAATTAAAGTCCTGAATAATGAGATGATGGCCTACATTGTATTTGTAACTTTTAAAAATTCTTAAGTAGCATATATTGCTCAACTTGTGAGATTTTTTTGATATTCATTTACCAAAGCAAACAGAATCTGATATCTTTTTGTGTTTAGTATTATAAACTTAAAATATGGAGTTTTTTTTCTTAAAAAAATAAATATCATGTATTTATGGTTAGAAGTAGGATCTGTTATAATAATAGTCACTGTCATTATTGTTTTAAACACGATGCTGCTCCTGAGTGTAGGTAAGATATATAATACTAGTGAAAATAATATTTTACACTGTGTAACTTATTTCATATTGTTAATATATGTCTGTGGTACTAAAGTGAGTGTTAGAAATTAATAGTAAAGAGCCAGGCATGGTGGCGCACACCTGTAATCCCAGCACTCAGGAGGCAGAGGCAGGGGGATTTCTGTGAGTTCAAGGTTTTCCTAGGCTACATAGTGAACTCAGGGCCAGACTGAACTACAAAAGAGAGACCTTGTCTCAAAAAAAAATTAATAATAAAGAATGGTTTAAAAGATTGACTTACAAAGGCAGAAACTAATGCTTTGTATTGTGCTAAAGGATGATGTGCAAAAATGATCCCAGTAATAATTAATAACAAATATATTTTATTGTTTCAAAAACAATATATCTTAAAAGGGAAAACAAAACCACAAAATTAGGTTTTAAAATGGAGAAATAATTTGATAGAACTTAATAGAAATCTGTGTAAAAATAAGTAGTTTACTATGGAAAAATAGTGTAATGGATTTGTTTATGTATTACATGTGGAATGTAGTTCATCTTCTTTTCTAAGACATATTTAATGAAGTTATATCCACTCCAATTATTGTACTACTTTTGCATAGGAAAATAGGAAACACTGAGTTTGCGTTCATGTTAATAAATGAGAAGTTGGGGCCGGGGAGTTAGCTCAGTGGTTCCGGCACCTGTCTTGCAAGCGCAAGGGCCCGGGGTTCAATTCCCCGGTAACCACATACCATACTGGGCGTGGAGACTCATGCCCAGCAGCAACCAGTACCACATACCACAGTGCCAGGCGTGGTGGCTCACGCCTGTAATCCCAGCACTCGGGAGGCAGAGGCAGGAGGATTGCTGTGATGTTAGTTTGAGGCTGAGCTGAGGGCCAGCCTGAACCACAAAGCGAAACCCTGTCTCAAAAAAAAAAAAATGAGAAGTTGATTTGTATCATCTTATTTATAGAAGTAATGTTATTTTCAAGAAAATGGTATCAGCACTGATTTTGGTTTTTGTTAGACTTTTTACATTATTTATCTGAATTATTTATTACACAGACATAGGAATATAGATTCAAAAGTTTAAGAGTCTCGTATGGTATACTTCTACTTCTACTTTCTGCTGTTGTTTTTGGTATTTCATTTTACAAACTATTCTTCATAATGCACAAAATATTAGTATTACACTTTTTAGGGAATGCCTGTGGGATAAGTGGCCTATGGTACTTCTCAGAATCATTTCCAATAAGAAATTATTTAACTGAGGGCTGGGAATTTAGCTCAGTGGTTCCAGCACCTGTCTTGCAAGCACAACGACCCGGGTTTGATCCTCAGTAACCACATACAATACTGGGCATGGAGACTCACACCCAGCAGCAATCAGCACCCCATACCACAGTGCCAGGCGTGGTGGCTCACACCTGTAATGGTGGAAGTGCTCTGTCATGGTCAAAGTCCTCCTAGAACTCGGGAGGCAGAGGCAGGAGAATTGCTGTAAAGTGAGTTTGAGGCTGAGCTCAGGGCCAACCTGAACTGTAAAGTGAGACCCTGTCTTAAAAAAAAAAATTACTTAACTGAAATTCTGATTCATTGTTCTTATTATGAATTATAATTGTAAAGCAATCTGCCTTACATTTTTATATTATTTTAAAATAAATATACCTGCCCTTGAATCATACACAAAAAAACTTTTGGAAAATTTCATACGTATATAAAACATAAATAGAACGATTTAATAGAACCTCTGACATTAAAAATTATGCATTTCATGTTGTCTTGCACCACTGTTATCCAATCACCTGCTTCCTGCTAGACTAGTTTAAACCTAAGTAATATAAAATCATTTCTTCTATAAACATGTCACGATATATCTCTCAAGTATAAGGAATCTCTCATTAAACATAACCATAATATCACTAAAAAATAATTTCCCTTGTATCATGAAATATCAACCAGGATTCAGATTCCCCCAATTATCTCCTTAATGTTATCAGAGTTTTTTTTTGTTTTTTTTTTTTTCTTTTGGTTCAGGCTGGCCCTGAGCTCAGCCTCCAACTCACATCACAGCAATTCTCCTCCTGCCTCTGCCTCCCAAGTGCTGGGATTACAGGCGTGAGCCACCACGCCCGGCACTGTGGTATGTGGTACTGGTTGCTGCTGGGTGTGGGTCTCCACACCCAGTATTGTTATGTGTTTACCGGGGAATCGAACCCGGGTCCTTGCGCTTGCGAGACAGGCGCCGGAACCACTGAGCTAACTCCCCAGCCCCAATGTTATCAGAGTTTTCAGTCAAGACCCAAATAAGGCCGGTACTTTGCATTTGCTGAAATCTTTCTTCAGTTTCTTTTACACTAGCAGTTCTTTTCTTCCTGCACTGCTCCTTGTAATTTGTGGAAAGAACCAGATCGCTTGTCCTGTGGAATCTCCTGCATCCTGGATTTGGTGAGTAAATTCTCTTATCCACATAGGGTATGGTCTTCAGCCAGGTGTTCTTCCTGTTAAGTGAAACCTGGATTTTGAACTCTGTCCAAGGGACTTTCTGTCATGGTGGAAGTGCCGTGGATCTGCCCGTGGCTATGGTGTGTCCAAAGAACTGAGCTGTCCTTTGTTTTAATTAATTGAAACAGCCACAGGCGACTGGTGCCAGCCATACTAGACGGCGCTTAGGAGGACAATTGAAATGATACATGGACTCGTGGCTACGCTATTAGATTTAGATTTTACTATATTTCCAGAATAGTTCATCACTTACCAGTGATTTAGCTCAAGTGGTAGCACACCTACCTTGGAAGCACAAGAGCAGGAGTTCGATTCCAAGTACAACAAAAGAAAAGGAAACAAAGACTAGTTCCTCAGTGTGGAGCTCCCACTAGGGGGCGCACACGCCCGGCTGTCTGCAGTGCTTGCCGCCGCTGGTGATGGATCACTTGTCCATTTACTCATTCACTCATTAGGAATTCGGAAAATAATCAATCATACTCCGCCGGTGAAAGGTTAAAAGAACTACACCAACACCCTGACCCATAATGTGACTGTTGGGGGAAATGGGTGTGTTTGTGGATTTTGTAGTTCTTTTTGTCATAGGTTACATCCCAATCAAACTGTTGACATTTTAAATGCTTTGAAATAGCTCTTCTCTGGGTGGGTAAGGCACCCATTCAATGCACAACTGGTTCATTCGCTTCACTTCTTAAATGTTCACAGTTATTTCATTTTAATAATATAAAAAGATGATTGCAAAGTCAGATCTCCAAGTAAGGCAATGTCTGGTGATGTCTGTTGCTGCTCCTCCCTCCTTTCGTCCCTCCTACTCCCTCGGGAACTTCTTTAAAAATTAGGTGTGGGTTTCTCTTCCGCTGAAGCTGGGGAATGTGGGACTTCAAAACTCACAAAGCAGCAGAGGGAGCCACAAAGGTTCCCAGCGTCTTCCAGGGCTCATCTCTTGCTCCCTTCTTTCCTTTTGATTTGCCCAAAGTGAGGATAATGGCAGCGACAGTTTTGCATAAGTATGGTTCTGGTCAGCAGCTGAAAATACCGAGCTGTTTCGTACTTACTTTCTATGTTTGTTAGGGTCACCGAGGAGACAGGAAGTCATTTTGCATTTTCTGCTGATACGTGCTTTGCGCTGTCAGCATCAAAATGCTTACAGCCGTGAAACAACTGCGTCAAAACTCATATATCCCCAGTGAGAAATTTGGGCCTGTATACTTCCTGAATTCTAGAACATGAAATCTCTGAGAGAAATGATTTGGTCCCATTACTTTGCTCAGGTCTGCGCTGAATGATTGTAGGTAACTATTACCACGATCAACACCCAAAATACACTTGTAATAGAGCTTCACGTGGGCAGCCTTGACTCCTGAGGCTCAGGGAGTGGAACCGAGGGGCCTGGAGATGGTGCACTTGGAAATCCATTGTAGCATTAGTGGAATCTTTATTGAGACATAATTCACATAGCATAATATTTAGCCTTTTAAAGTATATGGATGATTGTCTCTGTATATGCACAGTGTTGTGCAGCCGCCACCAGTACTTCATGGTGTGGCATTTTAATCATCCAAAAGGAAATTGTACTCATCAGTCATTTCTCCCTCAGCTCTGGAAAACACTTTTTGTCTCCATCAATTTACTTATTCTTGATATTTTATATAAATGAAATCATATGCATTATTTTGCATCCGTCTTCTTTCTCCAACTGTATTTAAGGTTTGTCTCTGCTGTAGGATAGATCAGTGCTTCCTTCTTCATTTTCTCTATTTATTAAATTGTGGCAGAATATGTACAACAAAATAGGCCATCTTAACTGTTTTAAGTGTACACCTTAGTAATATTAAGCACATTCACATTATCGTACAATCAATATTTTCTTCTTATAAAACTGAAACTCTGTCCCATGAAACAGCTACTCCCCATATCCTCCCCAAAGCTGCCCTGGTAACTACCATTTTATTTTTCTCTTCCTAGGAATTTCATTACTCTAGATAGTTTACATAAGTGGAATCATACAGTATTTGTCTTTTCGTGACTGGTTTATTTCTCTCAGTGTAATGTCCTAAAAGTTCACACACGTGGTAGCACATGTCAAAATTTCCTTCCTTTGGAAAATGGACAGATCTGGAGATCATCATGTTGAGTGAAGTAATCCAGACTCAGAAAGACAAGTACCGCATGCTCTCTCTTACTATGTGGGATCTTAACAAGGTGGCATGAAAGCAGGAAGGGCCTGTTACCAAACTAAGGGAAGGCAAGAGGCGAGGGGCCCACGGAAGGTAATGGGAAGACGGATCGGATTCAGATCTATGCACTGAAACCCAATATTTTGTAAAATTAATACGCACTAATAATAACAATGGAAAAGGAGGGGCTGGGG
>PVIR01026490.1:0-23846 GCA_004026965.1 Petromus typicus | reverse complement strand
AACCTAGGACAAAGAAGAGCTGGGTCAGATTTCTGGCCCTTTCAGAGATCTGCCTAGACACTTCGATTAACAGAACAATTTGTAAACAACTCACTTTAAACCATTATAAAATTTAATTTCTTTAAATATTTCCCTTCAGCCAGTATAACCAATATTTAAAGCCTAGTATCTCTGAAAATATTCAGTTTTAGTAATGCACCGTCTCATTTGCTTTATTTTTTCTTCAGTTTTTGAGATAGGGTTCTGCATGTACTTCAGGCTAGCCTTGAACTATGTGGACAGGCTAGCTTTCAACTATCAGTGATCTTCCTGCCTCAGCCTCCTGAGTGCTGGGACTACTGGTGTGCGCCACCATATCTAGCTATCTTATTTGCTTGAAACCCTCATATAGAAGGAGGAGAAAAGAACATGCTATAGAAAGTCACCACTTTCTTCTGTCCCCTCTGGAAGGCATTTAAAGGAAACAAATTTTGTGTTTTGCTGATGCTGTTATCAGATTCCTTTAAATCTCTCAACAAATAAACTTAAGTACCTCAAAAAACCTTCAGATAGAAAATAGAATGTACCAGAAAGGGGTAAAATGTAAATAACAGCAATTCAAAATAGCTAAAAAATAACAATCCCACTCTAGGTAGGTTTAAGCAGTTAACCTTTAAACTTTCGGCAATAATTTATTACTTTTAGTCCCAGGCACTGTACCATGGGCAGACATGTTTAGGAAAACTGAAGTTCCAGAGAACATGTGTATCTTCTGCACGGAGAGATATTAACACGGGGTGCAACATTCTAAGAACTAATTTTGCTTCAACAAACAACTAAAAAATTTTGTTATCAGGCTGTTTCAACGAGTTACCCAGCTCCATTCCTTATTTACCTACTAAAGGGAAAGGACCCTTTTCCTGTACAGCAATATCAGAGGTGTAATCTAGTCTCTTCTTTCCTTCAGTACTAACCTATCCAGGTGTCACGTAGGTCAGCACTAACAAGTATGTTGCAGATCAGCAAGATCAGTGTTTTCCTTTGAGACCTGGGCTTAGAGCATGACCAAAAATTCAGTCTCTTAAGTCTTGTTCCTTGGAGGCATTATAACCTTTCCTGATATTGGGCTCTTTGGCTCCCTTAAAGTCACTAAGCCATAAAAACCTTGGTCTAGACGTCAGCATTTATATCCATCAAAGGAAAATCCAATTTCATTAAAATAAAAAAATTCAGTCTTTAAAAATATACTAGATTAAAGCTGCACATTCTAGTTAAAGTTTAGGACCTTAACTTTCAGTCAAAGTAAAGTGCTCTCACCAAACACACACAAGCCAAATAAAATGATCAACTATTTTCTGTGTAAGCTAGAGCATCACCTTCTGTAGGACATCCATCTCAAACATTAAAAGAAATTCTGAAATTAACGCACAGACACACAATTTCCTTGTTAAAATCGCTCGCTGGGTATGTAAAGAAATTACATTATTATGTTTTGTGGTACTAGGGTCTGAACCTAGGGCTTTTGCACTGAGCTACCTCGACTTTTTTTTTTTAAAACAAGGTCTTGCTTTGTAGTTCAGGCTGGCCCTGAGCTCAGCCTTGAACTCACAGCAATCCTCCTGCATCTGCCTCCCAGAGTGCCGGGATTACAGGTGTGAGCTATCACACCCTGCACTGTGGAATGTGGTAGATTGCTGGTGGGCGTGAGTCTCCACACCCAGTATTGTATGTGATTATCAGAATTGAACCTAGACCCTTGCCCTTGCAAGACAGGCACAGAACCACTGAGTTAAACCTCTGGCCTGTGAGTTTTTAAAATTTTTTTTAGGGCGTAGATTTAGCTCAGTGATTCCGGCACCTGTCTTGCAAGCTGCAAGCGCAAAGGCTAGCGGTTCGTTCCCGGTAACCACATACAAGAATGGGTGTGGAGATTCATACCCAGCAGCAATCAGTACCACATACCACAGTGCTGGGCGTGGCAGCTCACGCCTGTAGTCCCAGCACTGGAGGCAAAGGCAGGATTGCAGTGATGTGTGAGGCTGAGCTCAGGGCCAGACTGAACTACAAAGTGAGACTCTGTCTCAAAAAAACTGCCAGACCCTGTTTCAAAAAAAAAAAAATACAAACTTTTACAGGGTCTCACTTTGTAGTTTAGGCTGGTCCTGAACTCAGCAATCCTCCTGTGCTGGGATTACAGGTGTGAGCTACCACACCTGGCTACCAGAGGAATTGAACCCCAGATCTTGTGCTTGCAAGGTAGGGGCCAATGAGCTAAATCACCGGCCCTCCTTGCCCTTTGTTTTAAGCCAAGGTTCTTGCTAAACTGTCAGGTTTGGGCTCCAACTTGCAATCTTCCTGCTCAGCCTTCTAGACTGCTGAGATTCCAGATATGTGCCACAGACATGAACCGTCTGGGTCTCATTCTGTAGTTCAGACTGTCCTGAACTCAGCAATCCTGCTGCCTCTGCCCCTCTCCCAAGGTGCTGGGATTGTAGGCGTGAGCCACCACGCTTGGCATTGTGTATGTGGTTACCAGGATCAAACCAGGAAACTTGTGCTTGCCAGGCAGATGCAGAACCACTGAGCTAAAAAATCCCTGGCCCTGTGGGTTTCTTTTCTTTTTTTTTTTTTTTTAAATAATGCTGGAATTAAATTCAGGGTCTCATGGATGCTATTTAAGTGTTCTGCCACTGAACTATACCAGATCCCTGTGTAGTTAAAAGTTCTCTACAGACTCCTAAGGTTAATTATATAAAGTACTCATTTATTTATTATTAACTAAAATCTAAATTCTATTTCCTCTATTATTTTTACAGGTGTTTTTCTCCTACATGATGACAGGCTATCTATAAAATTCACAGAAAGAGCAGTTAAATAAACAAAAACTATAACTGATCAGGACATTAACTTGTGTCATAAAACTACGCAGCAACTGTTAAAGCCTTGTAGTGTTAATGACTAGTAACAGACACTGGGTTAATAATCTTTTAAGTAATCTGCAGTGCCAGTACAAGCAGCCAAGCAAAATGAGGGGAGGCAAAACAAAACAAAATAAAACTCAACAGAGCAAACTGATTTAACGACAACAAAAAGATCAACAAGAGAAAAGGACAACAGATCTATGTTAATGGCCTGAAGGAAAAAGGTGGTAAGAAACATCACACAATCCAAAATCTTTGTTCAGCCTGGACAATAAAAATGAAAGTTTAAGAATTCTATTTTATTTATTATTATTATTATTTTTTTTTTTTTGAGACAAGGTCTCACTTTGTAGCTCAGGCTGGCCCTGAACTCAGCCTCAAACTCACATCACAGCAATCCTCCTGCCTCTGCCATCCGAGTGAGTGCTGGGATTACAGGAATGAGCCACCATTCCCGGAACTATGTTATGTGGTACTGATTGCTGCTGAGCGTGAATCTCCACACCCATTCTTGTATGTGGTTCCCAGGAACGAACCGCTAGCCCTTGTACTTGCAGCTTGCAAGACAGGTGCCTGAACCATTGAGCTAAATCCCCAACCCCAAGAACTCTATTAAGTTAGATGCATATGCAGACCCTTTCTTCTGAAGCTTACTTTTTAAAAATCTAAAGAAGACAATGTATTTTTATATATTTCTTCTGATTAATTATCCAGTAATATTTATACGTAAAGACTGCATGGGATATAGTATATTGCTTCGCACTTGTTCGCAGTCTCCTCTATACCACCACCACTTTTCCTCTTGCTTCTGGACATCCTGGGCTCTAAGTACACAGCAGCAAAACTGACAATTTTGGAAGACATCCGAGCTAACTCTGGCAATTTGTTTGTATCTTACAAATGCATGTAATGTGAGGTCCATATATCCAGGAAAGTTTGCAACTCGAATGTTTGCAAATGGAGGAATTACTGTAAAGGATAGCCCACGAACTATCAAGTCTACACAAACACTTCTAATTTCAACTAACTGCAATCTCCATCTTATCGAAGCTATTGATTTCTGCATTGTCCTACAGTTTTTAGGCCTCCATTCAGGATGGGATTTTTCTCATGGTTTCGATTTTTATAGTTCCTACTAGAAAATTTAGACATTTGCTCTCCAATTCAAGGTATACATTACTTAGAAAGCACTTCCCAGCACATTCACTTCAATCCTCAATGAGATAAACAACATCTATTTCTTCTACTGGCCTATAAATAACATGGAGAACTGAGATAGTTGGGAAATAGTTTTTACATCTTTAGTATTTTCTTACTTTAAAACCTTTTATGATAATAAAGGTAGGGGTAAGTAAAGAACCTGAATCATTACATACTACAAAGCAGAAAAACAATTAGACTTTCCAGATACTTGATTATTCAACCTCAGTATAATATATAATTTATTGTAATTCTTGAAAGTTTTTTAGTTTTCTAGAATGCTATATATAAAACATGTTGAAGACACACTATGGATTAAAATAATTCTCAACAGAAAGAAGATGTGTCTGGACTGAAAAGCAACAGACAAACATGATACATGCAGGGTGGTAGTCTGTTTCTCTAAATAAATCTAATCATGCAATCTATTCTTCGGGGAATAGGGAGTAATCAGTTGGGAGTAATCACCTGAAATACCTTTGGGAAGGTGAATATTATTAAGCTTGATTAAAGAGTAATGTTAAATAAAATTTAAAGGACATAAATCTGTGAATGGCACCTGAAGCAGTTTTTCACAGCACCTTGTGTGATGTTAGAAAAATCTGGGGGTTAAACAAATGAAAACACCTAGAGGGTTAACATTACAGGGTTAGACAAGATGGAAAGCATTTCCCATGCAAGAATGAGCAGGATAGTCAAACCTGTACTGGTCCCTTCTACTGTGGAAAGCACAAAACAGAAAGTAGAGGGTACACTATCAGATGAAGCAAACACGTGAAAACCAGTTTGATTTTTTAAGCAGCCCAGTTTAAGAAGGCTTACTTAGTATTAGCACAATCTTTTACACAGTCTCCATTTTGTTGTCAGATTATTCAATATAGTGTATAGAAGTTAAGTTTTTTTTTCTTAAAAAAACAAACAAAAAAACCAAAATCCAAAAACAAACAAAAAAACACAACTTGTCTCCCTTGAAGCTTATCCCACCCACTTCTATCAAGATATCTCCCAAAGAGAACTTAAGGGAAAGGGAAAAACAGAAAAGAAAAAAACCTTTTTCTTAACAGTAAAAGATCTCCAAGATACAGACCAGGATACACGGCTAAAAGCATGAGTAATTTATCCTTTAGCAAATGCCCTAGATGTCATAACCCAAAAATCTCTCCAAGGCAGGTCTTACCAGTGGGAGGCTGTCCGTAAGAAGTTGCATACGCAGTCTGCCCATAGGTGGCAGTGGTCTGAGCCTGGGTATAGCTGACATCAGTAGGCTGTCCATAGGTTCCATAGCTCTGCTGCCCATAAGCCTGCTCCAGAGAAAATACATGTAAGAATTTTATAGTGAACCTTATATTTCAGCAATAAAACTGACTTATCTCTAGGTTTCTAAATTGTAGACTCAAAGACTAAAATACGGATAAAATTATTGAATTAGAGTCTCACTACATACTCCAGCTTGACCTAGAATTCATTATATAGCCCAGGACAGCTTCAAACTTGGTACAATCCTCCTGCCTCATCCCCGCCTAGTGCTGTGATCACAAGTGTGTATGTCAGTATGCTCAGCTTTAGCCTGTTATCTCGTACCCAATTCATTCTTACTTTGGTAAAGATAAAGTTCTAGAAATATTTAGGCAAAACCTCTATATACAGGAGATTAACAGGACACTCCCTAGGGAAGAGCAGTAAGGCACACACGTGTAACTGTCAGTACTTCATTAGCCAGTTTTAGTAGAGACAAACTATTAGGAAGATAAATGGGCAAAGACAAAGAAAATGGAAGATGAAGCTAAAATCTTCCAGGCAATTTATTTAGCAGTACCATGGATCGAACTCAGGACTTTGAGCTTCCCAGGCAGCATGGCACCACCGAACTACATCCCTGGCCCTTCTAGGAAATCTTGAACACTGTATTTTTCAGCATGGCACAAGGAGTAAAACTATTACATCATTTCAAAGGAAATGGAACACTGGATGTTCTCTTATATTTAGTACATCAAGACCAATCTTTTGAACTTGGATATCAAAAATCAAGTAAGGAATGAGCTGTTCTTTCAAATTTTAACATTCTGATTTGTCTGAATGGCCAGTTACGTAAGATCCTAGGGACATCACATTCTATCCTAGAACATAGTTGTATGGCAGTAATTAGTATCCACTTTATGGTGTGATTCATTCAGAATTTGAGGTGATCTTGAAAACACTAGAACTAGGTCTATTTCCAGACTGTGTGGCCTAGGCTTTTTTGGAGGGTGGGGTGGCACAGTCCTTGAGATCAAACATGCTAGGAAAGCACTCTACCACTGAGATACAACTCCAGACCCTGTCCTAGGTTTTTAATCACAAACTCATGTACTGTTTAGTTTGGAAGCTCTTTAGATAGGCAGCAATGTTTCTTACAACTGATCCTGCTACTTCTGCTGTAATCACTGACTAGTTATATAGTTCTTATGCACTGCAATGATCTCATCTACAAAACAATCATATCATTTTCCTTTGCAGTACTATGATGATTAAGTAAATTCAAACAGTAAAATACACATAAAGACTAAGCATGAAATAGGGCAACTGGAGGAATGACAGTCTAGAAATTTATAAAAAGCCAATCTACCACTTTAATAGTTTCATTTAAGATGGCAGAATGAAGCCCTTTGTAATTCACTGTAAATTCCTGGGTTTTAAATTATTACACACAACATATTACTCATATTATACCTAATTTTGATAAAGATCTTTGCTAATCATTGTTTAAATGGCTAATAAACATTTTACCTGGAGATGCAGCTACATATAATTACTGTATCTCAAAGATTACCTGGGTGGTCTGTGCATATCCTTGAGTTGGCTGGGCGGTGTAAGCACTGTAGCTGCAAAAAAATTAAACGCAAGAACTGAATACAGAACATTCTGATATCATCACTGCAACTGCTACCACTATATGAGGCTCCATACTCGAAAAACATTAATCACAGACAACATCATTTGTTGTAAAAGATGGACTTACCCCTGCTGGGCTGCAGCTTGGCTGTAGGTACTATAATCTGGAGAAAACAAGGAAAAAAGTGTGAAAGTTAGCAAAGATAACATAAAGAGGTAAAAAAAAGTGGAAGGAATTTAGGTGGCAGGAATTCTTTAAACTACTGGGGCTGACACAGTCCAAAAAAAAAATCTCTGATCTTTCAACACCAAACCAAACAAATTAGGTCTAAGAAGACAGTTAAATTCTCAAAATTTAATACAAAAATAAAGCTAGATAATGAGGCCAAAATCAGCTGACTTGGCAGGATTACTCTGCCATGTTCCCATGACCATAAACTCACTTTAACCACAGGCTATCATGTTAAATCTAAGATCATCATCCTACAGCTAATGGAGAACAAGACCCTAAACAGTATCAGAAGCTTTAAGTTCATATAAAAAGAAACTATGCCACAATATTACAATGTTCAACATCAGACTGACTACATTAGTAGTTTTATCTCCTCAAAAACGAGTTTTTCTAGCACTTCCTCACTTTATTGCTAAGATCAACCATAATGTTCTAGCACAATGACACTGAAATGGGATGGGATTAAAACAAGAGGATAGTCATTACAATCTAATGTTCTAAAGAGTATGCTGATTCAGGACTACATCTGTACAGTAACTCAAAAGGTAGATATCTGGAAACAAAGGTAAAATGGTTTGAATTTTTAAAAAATCACCAATTTTTTTTGCTCTACACAAACTCTGCTCTTTTTACAACATAAGTCAAAAGTTACTAAAAATTAAGGTAGCTACAAGCAGTGGGAAAAAGAAAAATGGCTGAGACATTTTCGCAGCTCTACTGAAGTTAGAGAAGTTTTAAGATTTTTTTTTTAAAGGCAGTTAATTATTTTTAAAAAGCCTGCCTAATTATTTCCTCTGCACATGAATGCATATCTTGCTCCATGTTTCAATACAGTACTGCCATTAAAACAGAACAAAAGAGTCCTTTCTTTTCCAATCAATTGTCAACATCTCAATTCTTAGAGGGGCAGACTCCCTGGCCTTGCAATCCAAAGCTTGCCGCACAGTCTCTTGATGTGGCCTCAGACTTTGTGGCTGAGTTCATCTCTTTTAAGTTGGTTTGTGTTTTTACCTCTCTGTACTTCAACTACTTTCCTTCATCTGTACAACCTTAGCTCAGAACCCTGAATCAACATTATAAATCAACTGCCCACAGGATATCTAAAATGGAAAAAAACCCAAAAAACAAAAACCTCAATCCATTCAATCTTGAAGCATTTTCAGTAACAAGTCATATTCTTTATGACACATAAAAATGGGAAGTAGGAGGCTGATGCAGAAAGATCTCATGTCGAAGGCCAGCCTAGGCAACTTAGTGACATCTAATCTCAAAATAAAAAATGGCTTGGGGATGTAGCTCAGTTTGTTAAGGCCCTCAATTCAAATCTCAACACGGGGGCAGTAGCAGGGTGGGTGTGTAATATAAATGCATGAGGCTGAGGATGTAGCCCAATGGTAGACAGAAGATTTGACCAGCAGGCCCAAATGGCCTGGGTTTAAGCCACCCCCAAACTGCAAACCATCCTTCTCCACATTAAATGCAAACTGGCACTCACAAAACACACACAACGAAGCACCAAAACCAGGGATTTCAACCAACATACTATCGTGGTTTCTGTACGAAAAATTATTTAAAATCACGGACACGTAAATTCAACGTTTGTGGGAAGACTTACACAAGAGCAGTTATATAAAACACAAGAGTGATAAAGGACAGCTAATGATCGCAGATCAATGTGAAACCAGATTTGGGTCCTGCACTGGTGGGCTGAGGTAGAAAGTTTTTTCATTAGAATTTATCTACCTACAACACACAAACAGTACATATTCTCAAACTATAAATACACACTGTTCAGATTATTTAACCAATTGTTTGTTAATTTCCAAACGTGCATTTAAAAAGTTCACTAAAAACAGCACAGTCCAGAGAGACCAGTTGTTCTACTGCTTAGTCTGAATAGCGGTTGTTTGGAATTTGTGATGTAATTGTGTGAGCTGGACTTAGCTATATGATGGGGGTACCTTTCTACATGATTACAGGCGAGGAAGGAGAAAGAAAGCATGTTAACATGACTCAGGGCAGAAACTGAAGACATTTTGGGTCGGTCAATTTCCTACAACACTTAAGGTGTCAAGACAACATAATGCATTATAGTCAGCATGGGATAACTTTGTTGGGAGCAAAACGCTTTGCTGTTTTAAGACCAGAAATGCTCAATAAATTTTTAAAAAGTCTATTCTCATATATTTTGCAGGAAAATAAATTAAGGTTCTGATAATATATATGATTCCCTAAAGATCTTCCAGCGGTGCCTAAACCTGTGTCTATGTAAACCACACTTAGATAGTTACCAGCAAACAGGGTTTGAGCCAAGATGACTGAAAAGTCCTGTTCAGCCAACATAAAAAATTTCAATGCGAACACTTTTTCTCCTCAGGCTGTATTGTAGTAGGCAAGATGAGGGTGGAAAGGGCACTGGATATCTCTGTATTATCTCGGAAGCATTCTCTTTTAGAAGCACTCCTAGTAGCCTGGCATGAAGGTAGAAAGGGCACAAGATGATTGTAGTATCTCGAGAGTTCTCCTTTAGGAGCATTCTTGGTAGTCCAGCACCAAGAGCCAACATTCACCTGTTTACTGACCACACAAATCGAGACTTCTTAAAACTGTCAGTGGTTAGATGCTGGGGTCTTTCCGAATTAAAATTCTGAAGGACTCAGAGCTTTCCCTGTCTTCCCCTTTATTTTCTCCCAAAGCTTCCAAAGCAAGGAACCAGGATAGTCTCAGAATATCCCCAAAGGCAAAAGAGCTCCACTCTACCAACAATCCCCAGTTGCAGGTGAAAGGTAGGCTCTTCATTACTTTCAAGTGCTTCAGGTGGTAAGGACCACCTTATCCATTACACTCTTGAGTTTCCACACTGGTATTTCTTCTGAAGTCCTCCGTGGACCTGCTTTTCCTAGCTTCTATGGGTCCGCTAAATAACCATGTAGCCTAACGCTGGCAAATACAAATGTGCCAGCTGATGGCTTAACCATGGCTCATTTAAGGTTCGAGCTTTTTTTTCCCCCTCCTAGGCTAAAGAAACCAGACATTTCTTCTTCCCAGTAGAATTTCTGGCCTCCAGATCTAGTGTGGCCTTCTTATACAACTGTATTTACTGAAAAAGGGCGCTCAGAAGTCACTTAATTGTTTTGGGGGTATGGGAGGTGAGGGCAGCAGATCTGGGGAAAGGCCCGAAAGGGGTAACATTATATCTTAAGGCCAGGCCGGTACAAGTTGGATATGGGGCCTGAAGGATGACTGGACTTCTGCTCCGAAGCTGGAGCCCCGCACCATAGTGATCCGCGACAGGATTTGTCGTGTCCGCCCCCCCCCCCGTAATTCTCCCTGAGGAAGAGTCAGTCACCCTTGGGCCCGTACCACTTGCCCTGGGACAGGAGAGTAGAGGATCACATAGGTAGCAAGGCTGCAGCTTTTCCAGCCACCTTACGGGCACCCCTCTGGCTTTCGGGGTGACTGGCTCGAGGCCAGGCCGCGTCCCAGCTTCACGCGGGACCTCAAGAGGCCACAGGCCCCGCCCACGTGGCGGGCGGCCGGGAGCGCGGGGGCCGACGATCGCCACACAATGGAGACCAAGGCAGGGTCCGTGCGCCCCGCCACTGCGCGCCCCCCGCGCGCCGGAAGGTTCCAGAACCGGCCCGCCCGGTGGGGGAGGGGAAGGGACCGCGGGGGGGCCCCCCCAAGACCGTCGGGCAGCGGCAGGTACCTTCAACCTTTCTCTACAATCCCAATCAATTATCCTGACCACAGCTAGAAACAAGCAGCTCCCAGTTTTGGGGATCCCAGCCATCGCCGGCCCGACAGCAGTTCCATCACACTCACCCGTGGACGCCATTTTCTCTCCTTCCTCCTCGTTCTCTCAACGTCCGTCACCCTCTCGCTTTCCCTCTAAGCGCCGCACTGCGCAGGCCCGAAACTCTCAACCTCGGGCGCTACCATTGGTTCAGGCCACGGGGGGTGGAGGAAGGAGGGACGAACCACCAATTTCTCATTCTTCACGCCAGAAACGGTTGTCTCAATCCTTTTTAAAGCTTGCCGGACGTGACGGGTGGAACAAAATAGTATAGAAAGGGCTGCAGCGCCGCTGAACTGGCGTCAGCATCGAACCGAAGCGATGCGCTGAACAAAGCTGGGTCGTTTCGAATGGTTACGTCCGCTAGCTCTAGGGATCGTCTCCAAAGAGTCTGTCCTGGAGGAAAACGGAGGCCGGCGGGAGAGCTGGGGGAAGGGATCCGGCCCTAGAACAACTGCTGACTAATTGGCGGGCAGCTGGGGTGGGGGTGGGGGTGTTCTGGTCTGAAGAGGTCGCGCGCCCGCGTTTGCGCGCAGTGGGTTTGGGCACCTTGGTGTCCGACCTGAGTGCCGCTCCCAGTGGGGGGCCCCACCTGGCCTTCCGAGGCGGTGGGCATGCTCCGCAGTGAGTACCTCGGACGCGTGCCCGGGCCGGCGGGGGTTGGGGCCTAGACCAGTCAGTTGGGTGGGAGGCCCTGAACGCCGCGCCAGGTCCCGAGGACTCATCCCCTCACCCCACCCCGTAACGGTCGGGGTTGAGAAAGCCCTTTAATCATTCACCTCTCGTCTAATATTCTTGTTTTAACAGAAGTGGAAACTGAGGCCCAAGAAAATTGAACACTTTTCCCAAAGTCACAAAGTTGAATTCGACCTAGACCCTGAGCCTCTTCCCCCCTCATGCACTCTGAAGTCTTCCTGTCCTTGACTTCCTAGTCTGTATTTCTGGCTTCCCCGAAAGGTAGGCAGGGCCTGATGGTGCACAGCTCCATTTTATAAATTCAGAGGACTCAAGGCACAGTTCGGTGTCCCTGGGCAAATCCTTCTCCCTTGCTAAGGTGCACGGGGTGGGGGTGGGCGTGATTATAAGGTTGCAAAAGGAAGCTTGCAGCGGGCGCCTTGGCCCTGGCAAGGTTGGTGCCTGCCCACTTTGCTGAACCTCAGCCTAGCTACATAAATGGGTGCACAGGCCCAGTGAAAGGCAGGGCTCACCCCAACTTCCTGAGCTGAACCAAGAACTAAAGCAGTGGCTTTCTGTAAGCGAACACATAAAAATCACCGGCTGTGTGCTGGGGGATTTGACAATAAGAGAATTGCCCCTTCCCCACGAACTCACACTACGTGCCAACTGAGACTGGCCAACTGCTCTCCAAAGAGCAGATCTATGATGTGGGAAGGGGAAAGGAAGGGGGCATTTGAGCTGGGCTTCAAAGAATGAGTAGGTGTTTGCTCAGAAATGAAGAAGGATGTTGTAGGCAGAGGAGATCCCCACATTTTTCCTGCAGGAAATGGGCAGACACACAGGAAGCCTTTGGGATAGAAACAGCTTTATTTTGCTGGGATCTGCTTTCTGCCGTGCGGCAGGATCCCTGGGACAAAGAGGTCTGGCCAGGGGTGAAGGTGCTATAGCAGGGCCCGGAAGACAGGCTGGATGTGAAGGAGGAGCACAGAGAAGGAACAGCCTTGCTTTGTGGGCAGGGAATGGTCACGCTGGGAGCTTTCAACTTCCCAGTCTTGAGCAGCCATCTCTATACTGAGGCTTTCTCTTGGTGAGTGGGCCAGGTGATGGCTACAGGTGCCTCCCACGGTCGGTGGGGTGGTTACAATTTCCTGAGCAGGAGGTGTGGGCTTTAGCTTAGAATTTTTTCTCATCATCCTATGAGGAAAAGATTGCTTAATTCTCAGCTCACTGATGAGGAACCCACCTAGGCACATACAACAGAAAGAAACGGGGCAGATAATAGAACTGCACTGTGAAAAGGGAGGTTAGGGCCGGGGGTGCTGTGCTCAGCTGTGAGGAGGAAGAGGCTCTGATGCGGACTCCTGATGGCCATCTTCCTACTTCTTCCATCTCCTACTCCACCCCCTCTCTAATCTGCTTGCCCATTGGCGGGCCTGGGCACCTTGGTCTAGCTGGCTGAGCTACAGTGGCCAGAGGAGGTAGAGAGTGGCAGCCTAAGAGAAGGGAGAAGCCGAAGGTGGCAAGAGATGGGCCTGAGTTGGCCCTAGAGCAGTGATGGCAAACCTTTTAGGGACTGAAAATCCAAACTGCAACCAAAGTGCAACACTGCAATTAAACCTGAATACTGAAGAAAATAACTCACATTTGGCTTACATGCAGACAGAGAACTCTACCTACCTGCTGTGGCATGCATGAACTAGGTTTACCATCACTGACTGCCCTGGGGTTGTGCCCGTTCAACATGCCAATTCAACTTTCCTAGCCTACACTTCCTGAGACTATTCAGGGTCCATCTGGACTCAGGACTCTGGATCTCCCTGTCCCCCTCCTCACAATGGGTAGATCGGTAGTGAGCACATGGGTTAGCTTCTGACCACTGTGGCTGAGCTGTCTCTCCAGCCTATTTCTACTTCTGTAGGATGAGGCTATTGCTGAAGTAGCTCAGGGAGTCAGTGAAATAAATCTGCAATAATAACTACTGGTGTTTCCTTTCATCAGCAGCACACAATCCCAGGACCACCCTCGACCATCCTCAATCGAACCATGCCGGCCAGGGAGCCGCCTGACCTGCTATTCCCAGCGCTGCCTCTCGCCTCCTCGGTCTTGATGCTGCTGATGACTAGCCTGTGGCTGGTGGGAGCCGGCCCCAGCCTCACCCTGGCCCCGGAGCTGCTGCTGGATCCCTGGCAGGGTGAGGGCCAGCCTCAGAGGCCTTGGAGGAGACTGGAGACGTGGAGGGCCTGAGACTAGTTGGTAGGAACAGCATGTACTCTGTAGCAGTCTAGCAGGGATGAGACCCAGTGCCTTGGGGGATGGAAACAGGGGAGTCAGCCTTAGAAAAGAGCACCTCACCCACAGCCAAGAAGGGCAGAGGACTTAGCAGATGGGCCAGTACAGGGCAATGGGAACCCGTGTGGAATTCTTTCTTTCTTTCTTTTAGTAGTACTGGAGGTTGGATTCAGAGCCTTCACAGTGAGCTACATACCTAGCCCTTTAAAAAAATTTTAACACTGGGGGCCAGGTTAGCTCAGTGGTTCTGGCGCCTGTCTTGCAAGCACAGGGCCGGTTCAATCCCCCAGAAACCACATACAATACTAGGCGTGGAGACTCACACCCAGAAGCAATTGGTACCACGTACCACAGTGCCAGGAGTGGTGGCTCATGCCTGTAATCCCAGCACTCGGGAGGCAGAGGCAGGAGGATTGCTGTCATGTGAGTTGGAGGCTGAGCACAGGGCCAGCCTGAACTACAAAGCGAGACCCTGTCTCAAAAAAAAAAAATTTTTTTTTAATATTTGAGATAGGGACTTGCTAAGCTTTCCAGGCTTGGCTGGAACTTGTAGTCTTGCCTTAGTTTCTCTGAGTATTGGGATTACATGACTGTGCCACCAGGCCTGGTTAGCACTTCTCATAGTCTTCCTTGGACATACAAAGCGAGGCTCAGACAGGCTGAAAGCTAAGTATGAGGACGGGGAGGAGGTGCTGGGGGTCTCAGGAGTGACCCCAGCTGAACTCCTATTTCCCGATAACAGCTCTAAGTTTTCATTTAAGGAACTCAAATGATGCTCAGAGAGATTCAGGGATTTGTTTAAAGTCAGGAAGCGGGGATGTGGGGGACTCCAGGTTCATACAGGCCATGTCATCAGAACTTGTGTTCTTAACCAGGTCTGAAGGATCTGGTAAATCTGTACGCAGCACACCTTCTCTGTGCCTGGGGCAGAGTGAGAACTCAGCACTAGTCACTAGCGGGGGGGACTGAGTGGTGGGGTTCCATGAACACAGCAGAGGTTGCCACAGTGTTTGGAAGCCCCTGGTCCCCTCTATCAGTTACTATGTGCAGGCAGTGGGCACACTGGTGCCTGCTGGGGGAGGTGAGCCCAGCTGGTGGCCCTGGTGGGTGATGATCCCTCTGCCTTCCAACCTGGTACATGAGCCCCTTTTCTCTCCCAGTGCACCGACTGCTGACCCATGCCTTAGGCCATGAGACCCTGCCAGGCCTGCTCCTGAGCCTGCTGCTGCTGCCCACGCTGGGCTGGTGGCAGGAGTACCACCTGGGCACCCTGCGCTTCCTGCACGCCTCCACCCTGTTCTCCCTGGCCACCGGGCTGCTGGCAGTGCTGCTGGCAGGCCTTGGGGTGTCTAGTGCCGGGGGTGGCTGTGGATACATGCCAGTCCACCTGGCCATGCTGGCGGGGCAGGGTCACTGCCCTCAATGGTTTTGGGGGTTGCTGCCACCAAGGCTATTGCCCTGGCTGCTGCTTGCCTTGACTCCATTACTCTGCTCTGAGCCACCATTCCTGCAGCTCTTTTGTGGCCTCCTTGCTGGCCTGGCCTGTATCCTTTGCCAGTCTTGAGCCTGGGTCACCATGTGGGCTCTGTGGCTGGGTCCCTTGGCTATCTGGGAAAGAAGCGGCACAGGAGGGTCAGGCCAGGTGGTCGGGCAGATGCATCACAGGAGCAACTCCGAGTGAGGACTAGGGTGCCCTGGTCAGGTAGAAGTGGCATTTTCAATTTAAAGGAGTCCATTAGGAGTGTGGGAGGGTGGAGGAAGCACTAATCTGGGGGCAGCTTGGGTGAAGGGAAGTGGGAGAACAGGGATTTGCTCCAAAGATGTTTAATACTGGTTGGGGAGCACAGTGCACCAGAGAGAGCGGGCTGGCCTCTTGCAGTATTCCAGCAGAGAAGTTTGTTTCTGACTGGGGACACCGGCTGCCCAGGCCTGTGGGAATGGGGAGCGTGGTGGTCTGGAGGAGGGTAGGAGGTACCCAGCAGGACTAGTCCTGGGAGAGTCAAGAGACCTGTGCAGGAGCATGGGTCGGGGGACTGGGAGGGGGAAGAGCCACATTTTGCAGAGAGGCACGTTTGGCTCTTCCTCCTTGGCCAAATAGCTTCAGGCTGGTTCCCTTTGTCTAAACCTCTGCTGCTGACCTGGGCAATGAGACTTTCCTTCAGGGCTGCAGTGAGACATGAGGGAATGCCTGGCACACACCTGGCAAGGGCCTGGTATGTGAGGCTCACCAACCCCTGGCTGGTTTCAGTTTTCCTTGACCAGCTGCCCTGCCTTGGGCAGACAGACAGCACTGGGGCGTTCCGGTGGTTGGAGCTCTCCGAGAGGAGACTACAAACAATGCAGGAAAGCGTCTTGGGCAGAACCCTGGCCCAGTGCTGGCCGCTGAGCCTCCTCCCCACCCCAGGTGGCCTGGACGAACTGCCTGTCACCCACCCCGCTGCAGTGAGGTGAGGGGATGCCACCGCCCTGGGGCTGGTGGTGGGAGTCCCAGAGCGGCAAAGCACCTTCCTTGGGTTCTGTCTCTCCAGGTCTGCTGTCCCTGGCTCTCCTTCCCTGGCCTTCCCTACCCCCTGGTCCCACCATGAATGTCCAGCAAGGCTCCCACCAGGCCTGGGGCCTGTGCAGCTCACCTGGGGTGGTTCCTCAGAGGTGGAGCTGGACTGGGCCAGGTCCAGCTTTGCTCCCGGGAGCCCACTGTGGATGGCCCTGGATGAGCAGATGCTGCAGGAGGGGATTCGGGCCTCAGTCCAGGATGGGCCAGTCCAAGGGCCCCCCAGCCCACTGTGGCTGCCTAAGCCCTCCGTTTCTTCTCTGCGGTAAGTAGGGTGGGGGGACAGTGCCCAGTGTGGAGGTCGTGGTGGCCCTGACACTCCTTGTCTCCATACTGTCTCACAGGCTGCAGCAGCTGGAGCGCATGGGTTTCCCCACAGAGCAAGCCGCGGTGGCACTGGCAGCTACAGGCCACGTGGAAGGTGCTGTGTCCCTGCTGGTTGGAGGGCAGGTGGACACAGAGGCCTTCGTGACTGAAGGGGGGTGGGTACCTGCCCACCCAAAGGGTCCTGGGCCCCCCTAGCAGAGGGCAGGGGCACAGGGCTGCCAGAGAGCTGGCCAAAAGCAAACAGGTAGGCTGAGCGGGATAGATCCTGGGCAGACAGCTGAGGGCAGATAGCCTCAGCCCCTGTTCCGTCTACCAAAGGCCGTACTGGGTACAGGGCACCTCCAACCCCCCTGGCTTGCTGTCTTGGTACTTGAAAATAAAAGCCAGTTTGTTTTCCAGCCTGGACCCCTTGGACTTGTTTTTGACATGTGCTGGCTTTGAGGATGAGTGAGTGAGTAGTGAATGAATGACCACTGGTGGGGAAAGCACTCCTTCAAGTTCAGGGACTCCAGACTTTGCCCTACGGGCTCTTCCACCAGGAAGCTGTGTCCTCCAGGGCCGGGCCGCACCCTTTGCCGGAGGTGCATTCTCCATCATTTGTTGCCAAATGATGTCTGCCCATCCTCGGGCTTCAGTTTAGAGGTACCACGCTGGGCTGCCCTCGACCAAGCACACAGTGAGACCAGGCTGGGTGGGACTGAGAGAGGGGCCTTTATTGGCCAGCATACATCTATCTCCCAGTGTCTGTCACACTTCAGGCAGCCTCTTCTCCGCGTCCCCACCCCCAACCTGGGACACTAGGGAGGGACTGGAGGCTTGAGGGGCAGAACTGAGCCAAGGAGCCTCTCACCATTGTCCTGCCTCAGGTGGGAACCTAGCACCAGAAGACAAGGAGAGGAGTGTTACAGGGGGGCTCCCCGAAGTGTGCCTGACCAGGACAGAGACTGCCCTGCCCCCTGCTCATACTGAGGGTAGGGCAGAACTCTGCTTTTGGCCTCTGCAGTGCCTCTCCGCCTGGATGCTGAGAGACAAGAACCCTGCTGCCTCTACCCCTCTTTGAAGGCCTGCATCACCCATTTTGCGAGGGAAAGAAAGGCCCAGGGCCCTGACTGAGCTGAGTAGGTTGTTACCTTTCCCCTGATCCCCAGTCCCTGAGGGGTTTGAGGTATGTACAGGTGTCAGGACTGAGACCTGCCTACCCCTAAGGCCTAAATGGCAGAGGGACCCTGAGGATGTCAATAAATAGTAACTGGTGATCTCTGGAAGCAGCTGGCCAAGTCCAGGCTGGACAGGGAAGCCTGGTGTGGTCCACCCTGAGGATGACCACTGCCCTCAGCCTCTCTCATTCCGGCTTCTAGGGGTGATGATCCGGTAGTTGGCTGTGTGTCCTCCCCTCTTGCTCCGAAGAAAGCCGGGGCTGCCCAGGCCAGGGCCTGCCCCAGACCCCAGCTCTGGTTCTGTTGGAAGGAATGAGAAGAGGCGCTGTTAGGAGGTCCATTGGGGGCGCCCACTTCCTCCCAGCCCTCTGGCAGGGGCAGGACAGCCATGTACCTGGCACTTGTGAGGCAGAGCTTTAGGAAAGAATATAGCTGCCAGCCGGTTAGTACCTGCCGTTAGGACTGCTGAGAAAACAACCCAGTGACAATACTCGGGCCTCTATTTATTCCTACTTTCTCAGGCAAAGACAACTAGGCCCACCATGTTCACAGGAAATGTTCAACATACAGCAAATATTTCATTGAAAGTTCAGTTCTTAATTGGGCATCGTGGTACATGCCAATAATCCCAGTTCCCTGGGAGGCTGAGGCAGGAGGGTGGCACATTTGAGACCCATCTGGGCAACTTAGTGAGACCCTGTTTAAAAAAAACTTTAAAAAAGTTTGTTTTTTTTAAAAAAGGACCAGAGATGTGATATAGTAGTAGAGCACTTGCCTAGGACAAGTCAATCCCCAGCACTGTAAAAATGAAAACAAACACAAAGGAATTAACTTCACTTCATAACTGGGTAAACTAGAGCCAGGAAACATCTATTATTGTCCCTGTCTCTCTTTCCTTGGGCTGGCATACAGTTTGGGCAAAGGGCCAAGGCTCTGCCCCCGACCTACTGGGCAGCTCTAAGCATGCTGGACCCCCTGCAGGGTCCTCAGTTGTCTTATCTCTAGAGCCAGGGATATTTCCAGAGAGATCCGGAGGGCGAGGTGGCTCCAACAAGGACTGAAGTCAGCGCTAATCTGGAGGGAAATACCCACTGGCATTTTGCCACCTGAGAAGTCCCGCTTATCCTTCCAGACGTAGTGGGAGCTACATCCTCTAGGAAGCCTTCTGTGGCTGTCACCTCCGTCTCTAGCAAAGCTTTAATGAGCAGCAGGGCAAGAGAGGCTGTGTTTCTAGTGGGAGATGGCTATCCAGGAAGGAGCACCCCCACATTGGAGGACCTGGCTGAGCCTCCAGAGCCATTTCTAGGAGAGAAGTTTGGAATATAGTGATAATTCTCTCGCCATTGTCACACCTTTGCCATAAAGGTTTTTGTAAGCAGGAAGTGGAAAGTGGCTTTTGCAGTAAATCCTCCATTCTTAAAGTTGGTGTGGCTTTGACCTAGGTCCCCTGCAGTTCTGGCCACTAAGTCGATTATGTGAGTAACAGTGGGGCCCTGGTTTTCCTGAGCCCTGACTCGGGGCCTCAGCCCACAAACCTTTGCTGGAGGAGTCAAAGGAGCCAGCACTTGAGAGGACTCCTGGGTCTTACTATCACTGTGATCCCGAGGTCACACAGGCCTCTGATCCTGTTTCCTCATCTTTAAAATGGGCCTCACTCACTGGACAAGCCGAGTGTGTGTGTGTTTGAAACAGGGTCTATGTAATTCAGGCTGGCCTTGAATTCACTATGTAGTACAGGCTAGCCTCGAACTCATGGTGATCCTCCTGCCCTTGTCTTCTGAGAGCTGGAATCACAGGCATGCACTAGTACACCTGAGCTTTTTTTTTTTCTTTGGTTTTTTTAAATCTTACTTTAAGGACTGGAGATGACTATATCCCCAAGCCCAGGTGGCTGACAGAGGCAGCAGCTGGTAATATTGTCATTAGCAATAGCAGTAGCCTTTGGTGCTGGGGATTGAACCCAGGTTCTCACGCACAATTTGTAATGACTACAACCTAAATAGGAGCCCATCTCTCTGTCTTTTTTTTTGGTAGTAGTGCTAAAGCCAAAGCCTATGTATGCCAGGCAAGTACTTCTCTGCTGAGCTACATTGCCAGCCTTTTCAGAATTTTTTTTGGAGACTTGTTTGGTTAAATTACCCAGGCTAGTTTTAAACTTGTGATCCTCCTACCTCAGCCTCTCAAGTGGCTAAAATTACAGGTGTGAGCCACCACACCTGGCTGCTGTCTGCGTCTTTACTTAGCACCTGTTGGGTAGGCTGGGTTAATAAGGAGGGTTCTGATTCGCTCTATTCGCCTCCTCCTATAGCTCTTCTTCCAGGGCCCAACCCATGCTGGCCTGAAGGGCCATTTTTCTGGGTGTGCGGTCACTGAAGAGGGAACAGGCCTTCTCAGATGCCTGGCACTTCTGCCCTGGGCTGTCAGAGGGACAGCTGGCCGAAGGCAGGCAGGTAGGCTGACCAGGCTAGATCTCGGGCTGCAGTGGCACAAATGTGTCCTTACTAGCTCTTGGCCCAGTCTTCTTCGGAGAGGTCATGGAGTACACACCTAAGAAGGCACTGAGAGCTTGGGATTTCCCCTTTGATCCCAAGAAGCCCTTGGGTTCCTTGGAGCTAGGGTATGGAAGGCAGGTGCCAACCGGTTGCAGGGCAGCAGGAGCCTGGGTGTGTCTCCACTGAGACCTCAGTCTCACCTGTTAAGGAGGAGACAGGGCTTCCCTAGATCTTCAAGCGACCAGATGAGTGGGATGGGAGGTTAGGGAGGTGGTCCCGATGTCTCTAGATGTGAGCGAAGCCAGGTGGCTTGTGGGAAGGGCTTGGCAAGCAGATTACACAACTTTCCAACCCAGGCCTTTAGCCTTTTGAGGTTTTCAGGACTGTCTCTTTCACTTTTACTACCAGGCACACCCAGGAATGTTTCATGACCCCATGCAAGTGTCCCCTCTTGCAAGAAGCTGTTCCCAACATTCAGTGAGAAGTGAATTGACTCATCCACATACTGGGGGGCTCTCTTTCCCCAAAGCTCTACAGATACTGAGGATTCCCTGCCACTGATGGGTGGCTCCCCAAGGCAGGGCCCCAACTGCTCTGGAGGGCTGAAGCAACCACGCCAACCTGGCATTCAGCAGAGGCAGCCTAGCATTTTGTTGAACAAAGGAGGCTTGGCTCTAACCTTGACCCTCTTTCTTTTAGTTTCTTCTGAAGTTCTGACATGATGTCAAGGCCTGTGTCCAATGTGTTCATGAACTGTGAGATGGAGTGGCTAGAGTGGGCGAAGAGCGGCTGAGACGCCAAACCCCCAGGGCTGCCCCCCTACCCCCCCGTGTCAAGCCACAGGCTCTGGTTTTAGGAGGAGAGAGGTCCTCAGCCTCATCTCTGTGGCCTTTCCTGGAATCTAACCTCCTCTCATGCCATCCCAACCTGACTTCTACAACCTTCTCAGTTTGGACCCTGTCTGATTCTCCAGCCTCAGCTCTCACCTTTCAGCGACATTCAGCACAAGCCCTCCAGGTTCTCTTTGGTCTCTTGGCCTTGCTGTTCCTCTGCCTGTTCACCCTCCCCTGATCCTTGCCCTTCAGGTATCCACTGAAACATCACCTCTTCCAGGAAGCCCTCACCACCCCCGCACAGATCTGGGCTAGATAGGCTTCTGTGTTCTCCCAGGTGTCTGTACTCATTCCCCCAGGGACATCTCATCTTAGGCTCTACTGCCAATGCTAGGACTCTCCCTGGCCCCCAGCCCCTAAACTCCACGAGGGCAGGGCTCAGTCTGTCTTACATGTTGGAGCCAGTGCAAGCAGGTGCCTAACACAGAGCAGATGCTCCTTCACTGGAGCACTGGTTACCAGGGCCTTCTCTGGATGGATGGAGGACGAAGAGTGAATGTCCGTTGGCCAGGTCAAGCGCTGGGAGGGGCCTCCTGCATGCCAGGCCCTGCCCAGGCCCTTCCTGAAAGGGTTGCCCCTGCCTGCCCACCCTGCCATTACCTGGCCAGATGATGGCTTCCAGCAAGGTGACCCGTCTGGCCAGGAGCTCCAGCTGAGCCTGCTGCTGCAGGAAGCTCTGTAAGCTAGGAGCCTGATGGGAGATTGAGAAGAGCAGACGGTGCGAGTCTGGCCTCTGAGGGCAGGGCTGGGGAGCCGAGGGGCGAAGGGGGAAGGGGCTGGGTGGCTTCAAGGTAGGAGCCTGGATGAGTCTCTATGGAGACCTCCGTCTCCCCTCCTAAGGTGGGGACACAGCTTGCCTGGTTCCTTGAGTGACCAGCTAGGTGAGCATCTGCTAGAGAACACCAGAGAGTGTGGCTCTCCTGGCCCCCTAAAGGGGACTGCAGGGCAGATTGGGACTCAAGTGGAAGTTGCAAGGGGGACGCCGAGGGCCAGAAGGAATTATGGGAAAAAAGGACCAGCCCTGGTAATGGTGAATTACTCAGGATGCGCTGAGGTCTGAGCCCAGTTGTCATTTACAGTCCCCTGCACTTTTGGATCTTGTTACGTGACTGACTGTCCTGTGGGTCTGCAGCCTGGCTCTGTGACCCGTTATTTCTCTACAGCTGAAAACTATGAGTCTGGATCCATTACCCACATTCTTCCCATGGCGTTAGGCTCTGACTCTATTACCCCGTGACCCCTACACTGAAGTCTGGCTCTGTTACCCACAATCTCTTGCTGATCTGGAGTTTGGTTTCCATTGTCCATAATTTCTTCCAAACTCTGTCATCTCTGGTTCCATGCAGGCCTGGGAACCATGTTACCCACAATGCTTAAGAGGCCCAAGTGTAACCCCAGAGGTGGAGCCTGGGTTTCTAGGGCCCACTTCACCTGTGCAGGAGACAACTGGTCACTGAAAGTTGGGTCTTGACCTCTCAGGTCCATACCTGCTTTGTGCAGGCACTTTCTCCAGTCTCATGACTGGGCCTAGGCCAGTTCTACCCCAGGAGGGCTTGGGGAATGCTGGCAGGCAGCGGCTGGGCTGTCTGTCCGTCTGTCTGTCTCTACTCACCATAGAGCCCAATCATTGTTTCCAAGATTAAAACCCTCTCAGCTAAAATCTTCAAAGCCTCGCGTAGTTGGTGCAACCCCTCCCCCTGTGGAGGAAAGAGACAGATGCAGCCGTGATGGGGGCATAGGAGGGGGCCCTGCAAAGCCAGTTGGTGGTCCATGCCCCACCCGGGACATGCACCTGCAAGCCCATACCACCTGCCACAGCCCAGGGCCCAGAACAGCCAGAACAAGACCAGGAGAGGACAGGAGGGGAACAAGGCAGGCAGAAGCAAGCCCTGAAAGGTCCCTCTGAAAGACATCTGATCCCAATGGGCTGCAAATCTTGCTGTTCTGAGGCTGAGGGATGGATGCCAATTGGCAGGGGCAGAACTGCTGTTCCAGAACCCACCATGGAGCCCACCCTGTCCTCTTAGCTCTGCTGCCTGTTCCAGCTACCCTTGCATTACCTGCCCGATTCCCACATTCCTCTGTTCTTGTTTACTTTGCATTCATTTTTTGGGGGGTGGGGTGGTACCAGGGATTGAATTCAGGATTCTGCACTTGCCATGCAGGCAACAGCTCCAATGAGCTACAATCCTGGTCCTAATGCATACTCTTTAAATTTATTTGTCTTAATTTATCAATTTAGCCTCATCATTATTAACTGTCAGTGAGATCAGGTTGGTTGCTGGTAATTCTTTTTTTTTTTTTTGAGACAGGGTCTCACTTTGTAGTTCAGGCTGGCCCTGAGCTCAGCCTCAAACTCACATAACAGCAATCCTCCTGCCTCTGCCTCCCAAGTGCTGGGATTATAGGCATGAGCTACCACACCCGGCACTATGGTGTGTGGTACTGATTGCTCTTGGG
>PVIR01026489.1:0-23850 GCA_004026965.1 Petromus typicus | reverse complement strand
TACTCTCCTTTTCTTCTGATTTCTTAAGCCAGGTTTGGCATCTGAAAAGTACTGGCCTCATAAAGTAATCTTAGCATTCTGAAAAGATATACTAAGAAAATAATTTAATATGAAATTAAATTTTAATTTGTAGACATTTGTTTTCACTATTTTCTGGGAGAAAAATAAAGGTAGAGGACAGTGGAAAGATGAATAGTAGCAAATCTTTTTGCAGAATAAGTAAAGTCATTTTCCTCAAGCTTTTCCATTTCTGTGAGAATTTTTAATTATCAAATATAAAAATAATAATGAAAAATCTGCAATGTTTTAAATTTTTATTTTAAAAAATGTGATCATAACACCTGCCTACACATTCTAATACTTACTATTGAACATTGTCTTAGTTACATGTCTCATTGCTGAGACAAAGTACCTGACACCCAAAGTTAAAGGAGGAAAAGTTTATTTTAGCACATAATAGAGGCTTCATGATTGGCTTAAGGCAGGGTGGTGTGGCATACAGCTATCACAGTGCCCTTGATCTTAGCCTACCTTATGAGTCACCCTCAGCATCACACACCCTAGATCAAGCCACCTCTGACCTATGACCCCATGAGGCTTGGAGTGTCATCTAGACACAAGCCATGACAAATATTGAATCATTTCTCGTGAACCATCAATTTATTCCTATTGTTTATTTCAAAAATCATGGTCTGCATGGCTTGCAAGGACCTTCGTGGTCTGACTCTCACATGTCTCTCTTGTGTTACTCTTTCCATTTAGCACTTGGACTCTGTACAGTTATAACTCCAGCAGGACCTGGCCCAAGTCATTTCTTCTGCTGAAATATTTTTCTCATAATTGTTATATGACCTGTTGTTCCTTGAATTTTAAGTTTCAACTAAAAGATTTCTTCTCAGGACAGTCTTCCCTTACCACATGACAATGTTCTGTTTGTCTAGCCCAATAATGAGCTATCCAAGATGATCCACTCTAGTGCATTCCCCCACACATCGCTTTTGCTCTGCACAAGGACAGAATCTGTGAATACGACAGGTGTTACTGTCCAGATAAGATAGTGGTCCAGGGCGTGAGGAAGTATCAGACCTGAAGATCCCACTCAGAAGACTGTAAATTAATCCAAGGACAGTTCTCCTATGGCCTGAGCTAGTCACTCAAGCTGTTTAAATGCAGGTGCTTCTGTTTATGTGGAAATAGCAGACCACATTTGAGAGGGAAGCACAGGAGCAAGCCTAAGCACAGCCTCGAGGACAGAGACCAATTCTCCCCATCACTGGCAAAAGTGGCCCTCAGTCCTGCACCTGCAAAGTGAGGCATTCTGTCATTGACAAGGGTGCTCTTGCCAGCACCCTGCACTCAGCCACCTCTGACTGCAGCTGCCTCTTGTATCAGCCCAGGAAGCCATCAGCTAGCTCACGCCTAGACTTCTGGCTAAGTAAAACAGTTGCTAAGTTTGCGCTGGTTTTGCCCATTGAGTTTCTGGTGACTGGTTAGGCAGCAATACCAAATGAGTGTATCTGTGGCTATCTTCATTCTTAACATTGCATTATTTTATTTTTGTTATAGTTTAAAATATTTACCTTAATGTATTTATTTGACTGTTTTGTCTCCCATTAGAGTATAAGTTCCACTAATAATGAAATTTTTATCTTCATTCTGCAAGTTTGTTCTGGCTGTTTGAGAAGTAGACTGGAGAGAGTTGTAAATCTGTTTCTACTTTTCCATAGAAATGGAGAGCTAATATGTATTGTATAATATGAAATTTTTTGGTGAGGCAAAATAATACTTTTGGTACTCATCGATTTGCTAAATAATTAAAAATAAGGAAAAGACTCAAAATTGTTCAAAATGAAAGAAACGCTGAGCCAGAATTTCACATGGATCAGAGGAATGCAGCTCTGTTACTTTTCAAATAATACAATTGTTTATGAAATCCACACAACTTTGCAGCACAGAATTTTATTTTGCATAATGAAAAAAATTTGGACCTCACCCACTGCAGTTATTGTGACCACATGTGGCCACAGAGCCCCAGCATTCCTCCCTCTGTGTCCTCCAAAGTGGAGCTCCTAGTCAAGGCTTCCAGTGGACTGTCCGTTGTGTACATTTTTTCTTCTGTTATCCTGAAAAGGTAATCAGCACTGTTTGTGCCAAAGAAGGGGGAAAACTGCACTATAGGTTACCCTTCACTTTTGCCAAAATAGAAAAGACAGTGCTTATTGTTTTACCTTCTAGGTAATAGAAATGTTGGCTAATAAGTTTTCAAATCTTGAGAGCGGAGACCCATCATGTGTTCATATTTAATATCTTAGAACTAGAGAAAGAAATGGTGTCTTTGGTAAGAGTTTAAATGAAAACCTATTACAACTTCCAACCTGAACTCTCCCTGTGCTAATAATTGTAAATGAGGTTAAAATATTTGATAAACATACTTTGCCTTCAGCTGGCAAAAGCTTACTTGATAATCTTAAAACTCAAATTCATTGTTCAGATAGTTTTGTTAAAACCCTGGACTGCATCCTAGGATTTTAGAAATGCCAAACTGCCTCACCTCAGTAGATGCACAGAAGTATTAGTCAACATCTTCTTCTGTTTGAGTTAAAACATTGTAGGTATTATCTCATCCAAAATAATATATCTTCCACTGATTTCTAATAGCATATAAATTTACAGGCTTAAATAATTAATTAAAGGTTTTGCTTAAGACTTACTGTAACAAAAAGAGGGAAATGTATTAAATATATATTCACATTTTGTTCCCTGAAACAGATTTATTTAAACTTGCCGGTAGAAAAAGGCAAAAAGAATGAAGCATACAAGCTACCCTGGGTTCCTATTTGGGGTCCATCTCTTCTTAGAATAGTCATTGCATAGAATATTCTCAAATGTTAAATACAAATACATGCAAGATCTAGGCAAGGAGAAGCATTAATTTTTGAGGAAAGAAATAATATAAGAACTAAATAAATGGAGAGGTATCTTGCAGTAATGGATTTAAAGACTGGATATTATTCAGATATCAATTCTTCTCAATTTGACTTTACATTTAGTGCAATCCCCCACAAAATTCCAGAACATTATTTTTCAGATATTGAAACTGGCTATAATATTTATATGAGGGACACAAGACTTGGAGTAGTACGGGATATCATAGGAGCTCACATTTAGAAAATGAACACTACCTCACTTTATAACTCACTCTCAATCTATAGAAAATGACAAAATACTGTTTAATAAATAGACAATACACAGCGAGTCAGTAGGACATAAGACAGAACCCAAAATTAGATTTATATTAATAGAGTGAACTGCTCTTTAGAATGGGAACAGGACACAGTTGTGAAGAGGTCATCTTTTGAACACACAGCAGTAGAACCCATGGACATTCACATGCACAGAGTAAATCTAAACAGAGATCTGACACCATTCACAGAGATAACAGAGTGTTCACAGGCCCATATGTAGAACTCAGAACTACAAAACTGCTAGACCATGATACAGGAGAAAATCACAAGATGCTACTGGAATACTTGTGGCTTTTTAGGTGCAGCAATAAAAATGGGATCCAAGCAAGAAAAAACTTAAAAATTTTAAATTTTTGCTCTGCAGCGGATACTGATAAAACAAACTCTTTTATCAAAAAGATAAAACAGATCGAGAGAAAATACTTACAAAACCCACTTTCATTTCTGACAAAGTGTTATTATGCATAATATGCTAAGAACTCTGAACATTAATAATAAAAAACAATTCAATTAAAAACGGACAAAAATCTTTAACAAATATCTCACTAAAGACATAAAAATGGTAGATGCTTGGGAAGATATTCTTCCTCATCTGTCTTCAAGGGACTGTAGATTACAGGACAGCGACACACCACCCTACACACCTGAGAGAATGGCCCACGTGTCGCGGTTTCGAAGGACAGACTTTTATTCACTGTTGGTAGAAATGCAAAATGGTTACAGTTTCTCTAGAAAATGATGTGGCAATTTCTTCAGTACAGTGAGAACCTGGCTTATGAACGAGCTCCATTCAGGGAGAATGTTCCCAAGTAGGCTTTGTTTGTAAGTCTGACAACATGTGTCTTATGCACCCTTGACATAAATACCCACTCTACATTGCTTTGTGCTTCCCAGAAGCCCCTGCTGGTCACTGCGTTCTTCCCCTTGCTTCTGCACACCCTGGGCTCTGAGTGAGTCCTGATCTGCTGTGCAGCAGCCCGCTGTACAGTCAACACAGCAAGCCCCAGCCACATGGCAGGTGTAAGGTTGATCTGCACTATACAGCAAGATCCTGTCGAAAAACAGCAACCAAAGGAGATGTTTCGGAACTTGTGTTTGAGTTAGATTGTCAGAGGGATGATGGCTAGGCAGTCTTTCTGAGGCTTGCCTTGGTTTTTAGTGAAAATTCCATCTACACTGTGCTGCTTTTCCAGGATGCCATTCCATGACTTTTCTATCACCTGTAAAGACTTAAGGTATCATGAGTATATTTTTAATCTGAAAGAGACTTGAAGACTAATTGTGAGTAACCTCACAATTAATAGATAAAGAAACCAGGGCCTGATATTTATAAAAATTGTCAACTCTTTAAGATATAAGATAAAAATATATTATAATGTGTAAATAATCATAGATAAACATTCAAAATGATATAAAACAGAGAGGGGGAAGACCAACACATCAACCTTGGTCTGAAGATAGTAAGTCTTATAATATCGAGACTATGTGGACATAGTAATTTAACTTCCCACACAAAAGACATAATCATACAGCACCTGAGAATAACAGTGGCATCTACTAGCATGTGTGACCGTATGCTGTGATACATGTCTGTTCTCTGATTTGTGCACCACAGATATATGAGATAACTGTTACTATTAAACTCCAGACATCAAATCAGATTCATAATAATAATTCATGTAGTGCTTAGTCAACAGAGAGCCAATGCTTTTGCTAAAATATATACAGTATTAATTCATTTCATCTTCACAAAGGTTCATGATTTGTTTAGTATCCTAAAGTACTAAGTTTTAGAGGAATAAATTTATCTTAATGTTACATAACTAACTGGCACTTTTCCCTAAACTTCCTCTTTTCCTTTTTCACCCTTACAGGGAAATAGGAAAAAGGGCAAGAGCAGAACAAGGCCTTATGAATCCAGTAAAGTAAGCTACATTCTCCGGATAGAGTAGAGTCTGCCTATACTTGGCTGACTATACACCCAATTTTAAAGTGTTAAATTTCAGAGAAATAACTTGCATTTTTATTTTACTTCAACAACTGTAGTTAGAGATGAATTTATTTTAAGACACTGTGTAAAACAAATATCAGAAACACTGTGTTCTAAAAATATACCACCCAGGAAGTGACTTCTAGCCAATATTCTGGGGTAACCAAAGAGATCTTAAAACAGGGCTATGCTACAGGTTCAGATGAAATGAAGTCCTCAAAGGAGCATCATGGGCTTCTCATATAGTGCAAGAGTTAGAGGAAGAGCGCACGTTGTTCAAGGTACCATTTCTCATGACCTCAGTCAGCACTGAAGTCTCTAATTTTATCATCACACAAGAACATGTCAATCTTGGGATAAGTTATCAAGGACAAAAATCATCAAACTAATGTTTCAAAGTATCATTTTTTGACTTTATAATGAGACATTATTGTCCTACAACCAGATACTTAAGTTCATGTACTCATTTTTTTCTTCATGTAGACAAAATAACAAGAGGCCAAATTATAATCAGAAGCTACTGCATAGTTTTATGAGAACTGGATATTCTCAAAGTCTGTAAAACTCAGCCCCTTGAGTCACTGTGAGCAGATGTGCGTGGAAAGCCAACTCCTAATCCGAGGTTGCTTCACAAACATGGAATCACGTGCAGGGACTTGCTGATTCGTATGTTAGCTGGGGCACATCCTCTGCGAGTCGGGCTCATGCCAATGGGAGTACAGACTCCACTGTGCAGTTCTACCCAGGATTGGCGTCCAGTGGTAAAATGTCTATCTGCATCTCCAGATTTGGAGCAACTTTACTGTGGGGATCAGAAAAATGTACCAAAGACTAAGGATCCACTGCTCCTTCTACAAGATGATTGCTTGTACCACATGGTTTTGTCCCCTGTAATCATTTTCCGATTCAAAATTTAACTGTTACATTAATTTGAGTTAACTTGTCATGTCTTTATTCCAGTGGGAAAAATTGGCTTACTGCTTAGATCTGAAAGGAAATCTCATTTCAATTACTTCACTTTAAAGGACAATAATTATAACTCTCAGTTACTAATAATAGAAAAAACTACTGCAGAGGTTAAATTTTCAGAAAATTATTAAAATTAATATATAGCTCTTTTTTATCCTATTATAAAATTAGCCTTTTTATGTCATTTCTTTTAGCTTTCTTAAGCTTTTCAACCATGTTTTACTTTATAACTTGGCAATTTTTAGACCTTTATAGTTTATATTTCAGTCTGAAAATACGATTCATCACTATAGTTCCAACATGTAAGCCAATATTTCCAAAGAGCTTCAATACGTGATTTGATAATTAATTCAAGTTAAAAAGTTAGTAAGAACAGTAGAGGCTAGAGGCGCAGGTGTGTTAAATTCTTCCTGTCCATGTCCTGTAAGTAGGAGAACTGGACTAGCATGGAGACACCATTTCTTATCAACTCACTGGAACTTATAAAAACATTTTTACATTTTTTTAGGGGACAATAAAAATATACTACTATAGACGATATCATCATATGCAAGAAAGCCTTTTCAGTAATGACTCACAGCTAGCACTTAATATGTCCATCCCTAAGCTACTTCCTCTCAGCATTTTGAGATGATTATCCCTTTCTCTGCTGAAGAAATGAAGGAAGAAAAAGACATGACTCATGGTCTCCTTGTTTGTTCGATATCCTTGAGGTCTGTGCCAGCCCAGCACATGTCAGGACCCAAGCTCTTAAGTAATCGCCACGTCTTCTGTCTGGGTTTCATACACAATCTAGTCAAAGTCCTTTACTACTAGAGAAGACACAATGAGACACCAGAGGAACAGTTTTTCAGAGGCGTGGTTTGGCTCAGTGAGCTTGTGTGTGAGCAGAAGAACCACTTTTTTGCTTTTTGTCGTATCTTCCTGCCTCTGCCCTGTCTGCTCTTTCCTTTTCTGCTTTCTTTCTTGCTTAATTCAGCATCCTCTGTGACTCAAATCTCTGCCACACATTCTAATCTGGATTTGTCTAACTCCTCTGTCTCATCTCTGTGTGTCCCTTCTCAGTTTCACCATCTCCGTATTTATTAAATTCCTGCTACAGACACATTCACACCATCTCACACACACATGCATGCACACACATGCACAGATGCTCCCACATACACCTCCCTGAAAGGTTTTTGCACAGGCTCATCTCAAACTTTATTTCCTCAGGAAACATTTCCTAAGCGCAGCCTGCCTCAGGGGCCAGCGTTTCCCTTTCTATCGCGTTCACTTCAGTGTGATGTGACTGAATGCCGGAAAGTAAAGCTCCCTGGCGTTACTTGCATTCTCATGGATTACTGTATCATGATTTTCGGTAATATTGAAAATAAATAGAGCTTTCACTTTACACAGGAAGTCCATAATGTCCTAGACAGTCTACGAATTAGTAGAACATAATTTTTATTCATCACTCTGTGTCTAAGTTCCTACCCTAATGGCATGTAACATACCAACATCCTGCTACTTGAGCATTCCCACCTGTGCCCCTCTTTGATTTTCATTCTTCCACCAAACAGAGCACATGCTGGCATGGCTCTCGGGCAGGGGTGGTGCAGAGGCGGTGGTGAGGGAAAGACACCTTTGCCCATCTCGGGCCAAAGCCCACTGCCTGCTTCTTCCCACTGTGATTTTCACCTACCCTTTTCTCTCCCATCTCCTTTCTTCTCATCTTCTACTTTGTCTAGTATATCACCATAGCAAAACTATTACAAATACACAGGAAGCATTATTAAAAAGAAGCATATGAAGAAATGTTCAACATCAGCAGTCATTCGAGAGGTGCAAATGAAAACAACATTAAGATTTCATCTCACTCCACAAAGAATGGCTGCTATCTCAGAATTAGCCAGCAACAAATGTTGGCAAGACTGTGGAGAAGAAGGATCCCTTCTCCACTGTTGGAGGGACTGTAGACTCATACAACTCCTGTGGAGATCAGTTTGGAGAGTCCTCAAAAAGCTAGGATTGGAGGTCCCATTTGACCTGGCCATCACTCTGCTATACACACAAGAATTAAAAGATTCGCATCACAGTGACATATGTGCACCCATTTTTATAGCAGCTCAGTTTGCGATTGATAAATCTTGGAAACAATCAAAATGTCCATCAGATGGACACTGGATAAAAAAGCTGTGGTTCTTCTACACAATGGAGTATTACTCTGCCATAAAAATGATAAATTTGAATCATTATACTTAAATAGACTTAATATGTGTGACATATTACTCTCATTGATGTGTGTGCGTGTGTGCGTGTGTGTATGTGTATTTAGAATTTACCTAGGTTATTCTAATATATAGTCACATTTAGGAAAGATTTAATAATAGCTTACTCTGAAGATGTACCTTATCAAGATAAATCACCAAGATACTCCTATCTACTAGAAAAGAAACCACTCATTTCCTCCAACTTCCTGACTTTAATAAAGACCTATCTTTCCTTCTCCATATTAGATCAATTCACTGTTTATTTTCTGTTTTCTTTACTACATTTTAAGCTTCAGCAGAGTAGGACTAGGGAAGCTGTCTATAACAGTAGCATAGTACCTGCAGCACAGTCCCCTAGTGAACTTTTAGGAATGAATCAATGAATTTAGAGTTTCAGAGAATTTATGAAAAAAAATATTGTATTTATTTTAAAATTGTATGGAAAAGATAAAGTAAATGCACTTTTATGTTAGTACTTGACATTTTTATTAGCCAAAATATTTCCACAGTTACTCAGGAATATAAATTTACATTATAAGTTACTTTGATTTTCTGAACATTATTATAGTTGACCATTAGATTTAATTACAGGAAAAGAATCTAAGAGGAAATGCACCACTGTTAATCTTTGAGGCTGTCAAGCACTGACTTGGAGTGGCTGGAATAACACAAAGAATTTCAGACAGTGGGAGATATTATCAAAGCTATTTTCCCAGGAGGAAGCAGACAAACAGATTTGGAAGCCCCCAGCAAACGTTTGCAGTCATGAGAGAGCAAGAGACAAGCAGTGGGCAAGCCCTTACCTGGTGTCTATGGAGGGAGAAAGGGAATGGACTTCCCACAGCTGAACTTCAGATGTGTCCAGGAAAACACGCCTCACTCTTATGACGACTCTGTCCTTGAGTTCTTTCATTATCATTCCAGAACAGGTACTGTAGTCATGACATTGCAGGAAATGCCCCTCTTAGATCTTGATCTATAGGGCCAGTCTGAGGTCTGCTTCATAGCAGTTAAACAAAATAATAACAGCTCTATAAGGAGCACGCACTGCCTGGCATGTCTTCATCTATCTTATTTATTATGGTCCTTACGGCAAACCTAGAAGCAGTCATTACTGTCTGCATTTGCAGATGAAGAAACCAGACCAAGACCAGAAAGAAGTTGTTTGCACAAAGTATCATTCAGAGAGTCAAACTGAGCATTTTTAGCCATAGTATTTTCCACCAAAACCTAGAAGGAAACTTAAACAATAATGGTCAAGATTAAACGCAAGCCCTATTAACATCAAAACTGCCTTCTAACTCCTAGGCTTAGGTTCAATGCACTGTCCAGGCATCTGTGCCATTGATATCAATATTTGGGTAGCAGGACCATCCAATTACTGACAAACCAAAAACTGTTCATAAACAAACTCTTAACTTGATCTTTGTGAAGTCAAGGCATACAATTTAATAACAATATCTCCTTACTCTCACTAGTTGTAGCATTGTACCTGATAGATAACTTTTAAGTAAATTAGAACTAAAATGTCTGTTTGTACTTTGTCTAATTTAGTTGGTCTATTTAACATTAATTTAGAGATCTGGTAGTTAAAAAAATATTAATCTTGTTTAGCCAAAAACATGTTTTCTAACATACTATCCAAGAATGTTTCAGACATAAGAAGCAGGGAAATGGCCAATTCAAACCTTCTTCCAGATGCTGAGTTCTGAGATAGCCAGTGCTGTTCGCCAGCTGGAAAGCAATTGGATTGGGAACACATTAATTTCTCTCATGAAACTTGAATAAGTCATCATTATAGCCTTCAAGGCAAAATCTCTGATAGAAATCCAGTCCCCAATCTCCAGAGAAAAGAATCCTTCCCCTAAAAACAGGATGCCCTGCACTACAGGCCTGATTTCTCAAAGAGGTGACCACTGGTCACAGAGAATGCCTTATGCATTAAGGTGGTTTTATCCACTCCGGTACTAGGCAATCATTATTTTGTTACTTTTTTGTCCTGCAGTATTCAACGTGGAAGTCTCTCTGAGCTGTGCCCCAGACCAGAACATCATTGCTTACTGCCAGCTTGATGAGGACCCAGTCCTTAGAGACTTTTCTGGGTCAAAGTAAAAGTGCTAATACCAATATCCTAGACTCAGTCTCAAGTTTGGTATCAGTTCTGCCCTTGTACCTCCTATTTGGCAGTCACATCCTTGTTTTTTCCATATATTTGGATTTTGGGGGGGAAGTTTGTTAAGGGTACTATATGTCTAATATTCACATTTAGTTTTGTTATTTTCAAGCCAGTTACTGGAAACTCAGACTAATGCCTGCAGCAGGTTTTCCCAGTCAGCATTTCTCCACAGTACCTATGCTGCCTACACTCCAGACACACGACTGCTCTGGACAGCCACCTTCTCCCATGGCTGTCTCATCAAAGTGCTACATGAGTGCCATGCTGCTACTACCCCTTCCCCTTGGGTTTCATTGAACACCCTGGATTTCTCCTAAGGTGTGAGAAGCCTTGTTTTCTTGTACTGAAACTCCCAGAGCTTGTTGTTTGTCCTATCCTGATGCGTCACTAAACTGGAGCACACAAGGCCACGCAAGACCCCACACAGCCTACTGCCATTGTGCAGACCAGTACTCCACTCGGCCGCGCACGGAGTTGCCTCACGCCACTGGCACAGTCTCTTGCAGGAGTAATACTTTTTCCTGGAAATAATCACAACCAGAAGCATTAAATTTTGCAACACCCTGGAAACCACTTGAAGTATTCCCTGAGAGTGAGGAAGATATCAAATATCAGCCCTGGAATCAACTGTCATTAGAGCACAGAAATCTTCTGTTTGTGTCATCTTCACCACATAGCAATTACTGCCTGCATATTTCAAAAAGCACATAATATATTGCTTCAAACATTCAAGTACGTAGTTTCTAAATTTCTCTCTGAATTGTGAAGACATCTAAACAACCAAAAATGACTCTTGGGGTTTTTACATTAGGATAGGTTTGCATCTATGACCTTTAGCACAAATGGATAGTTCTACCCCTAGTTCTTAGCTATGTATTGAGCCCTGTATGTGTAGGTTACATTTGAGGATTTTCACTTTAGATCAGAGTTTTAACAAAGCTGACCATGTGGCAAATTTTAATATTTTATCTTTCACATCTTCTCAAGAAAAAACTTTGCTTTCAAGAACATGGCAAGGAAATTTCTCTTATTTTCCTTTAGTTGGATTGGGAGAGGTAAATGGTAAAACCATCATCTGCCCTCAAAAAGTAAGGAAACAAATTTTATGTATATGGGGGGGTGGTAGGGTGGGTGGGGCTATGGGAAAAAATGAGAATTAAGTTGTGTCTTATACTGGTACAAATCCCCATTATGGAGTGCAATCATGATGTGTATATTTAATGTACCAATAAAGATTAAAAAAATGCATCACAGATCGGTGACTCCTATATCTGTATATTCATTTTTGACATATTTCAAGTGTCCCGCAGTGGGATAGAAACCTAGAGCACAGGGGTGGGAAACAGCACTTCTTCCTCTGGCGTCGCTTGCAGTGTAGTGGCAAAGCTTGGGGGTTATCAGTGAACATGTGTGTGGCACTGTGGATGCACTCACTGTGGGTAGTTGGTACATGTGCATAGCACACCTTTTTTTCAGTATGTGTTCCTGAGCATAGAGTTCACATCCCTTCTGTGGGGTCTGGCACGTGCACGGAACACATCTCAATGCCCTTTTCATCCCCTGCACCCCTACACCTCTCCCTCCATCTCTACAACTCCTTCCTATAAAATATTACAACTCGCAGATGGGACACTTTGTTGAAACTTGGATCTATGTCATCCTTTTATGTATCTCTGTACTTCCTATTATCTATCTTTAATTTTTTAATTTATAATTTGGGTTTCTCACATGAGAAATAGTGAGATATTAAACTAATGTGTGTGATTTATTTCACTTCATATTAGAGTTTCATGGTCCATCTGTTTTCCTACAAATGAGTCAAATGCATCATTCCTGTGGCAGAGCAGTGCTTCATTGTACTCAGGGCCTTCTACTTGCCAGGCAGGGGCAGCACCACTGAGCCGCATCCCCAAGCCAACCATCTGTCTGTTGATTGACACTGAAGCCACTTCCAAGATTTGACTGTTGTGAATTGTGCTGCTATAAACATGAGTGTGCATGTAGGGTGTCACTAACTTTCAGCAGAGTCATCTGGGTCAAACGAAATGTCTGTGCTCAGTTTTTGAGGGGTCTCCATAGTGATTATGCTATTAGTTTACATTCCCACAAACAATGTAGAAGTTCCATTTTCCAAGGAGCCTTACCAATATTCACTATTATTTGATTTCTTGATGATATCCACTCTTTCTGCATTAATATGGAATTTCAGTATTATTTTAGTTGTCATTTCTCTGACTAATCAGAGCTGCCACACACTTTTCACGTGTTTATTGGCTATTTGTACTCTCTCTGTGAGAAATATCTCTTCATTTCAGTTCCCCATTTTTTGTTTGGCTCTTTTATTTTGGAGGCTTACTTGTACATTTCTCTGCACATTCTAGATATTATTCCTCTCCTGGAGGTCTAGCCAACAACATTTTCTCATTCTGTAAATTTTCTCTTCACTCTTTTTTATTTAGATATAATCCTTTTTGTTGATTCTTTTTTTTAAGTTTTTTGAGATAGGATCTCACTTTATAGTCGAGGCTGGTCTTGAAATCAGCCTCACACTCACCAGTCCTCTGCCTCCTGAAAGCTGGGATTACAGGCATGAGCTACCAAGCCTGTGACTATGGTATGTGGTGCTGATTGCTGCTGGGCATGAGTCTCCATGCCTGGCATTACTGTATGTGGTTACCAGGGATCGAACCCATGACCTTGTGCTTGCAAGGCAGGTGCCAGAACCACTGAGCTAAGTCCCCATCCCCATTTATGCAATTGATATTATGTTCAGGAAGTCCTAGACTCTTAAAGAATTTTGCCTATTTTATCCTCCCAGAGAGTGTTTTTAACATTTAGAAATTTGATTCAACTGATTTTAATTTGGAAGGTGGAGAGAAGTATATGGGTCTAGCTTCAGAGTTCTTCATGTGGACAGTGCTCCCAGCACCACTTGCTAAAGAGGCTGCCTTCCCTCCACGGTGTGTGTGGGTCTCCTTGTCAAAGATAGCTGAATGTGCCACGGTTGGCTCTGCCAGCTCTTTTCCACTCTACTGATCTTCATGCCTACTTACTGGCTGGGCTTATCATTGTAGCTTTGTAATATAATTTGAAATCTGGAGTGTTGGAGTATAATTTTTCATAATGGTTGTTAATGATGTTCTAAATTTTAGCAATGTTCCATTTGTTTTCATGTTTTGCTATTCTGAATTGCACGAATGTGACTCTATGGTTTTCTTCTTTTGTGAGTTTTATTGGTATTTGCCTGCTATTTTTTATTTATTTGAAAGAAACAGCTCTTTGATTTTTTGTATTTGTACTTTTTTTGTGTCATAAATATCTGCTATGACTCTTGCATACACTTAGGTTTGAGTTTGGACTGTTTCTGTTCTATTTCCTAAGGTACATCTTTAATTTGTTTATTCAGACTTGCTCTGTTTTCCTAATTTAAGCACTCACAGCAGTAAATTTCCCTCTAAGGACTGCTTGCATGGTGTCCCAAGGTTGTGGACTATTGTATTGGCATCATCACTTGATTCTGGGAACTGCTCAGTCTCTTTAGTGATTTCGGTTCTGACACACTGAGTGTTCAAGAGTGAGATATGTGAGATTCAGGAGTTAGTGGGCTGTCTGTAGTTTCTTTTGAAGGTGCCTTGCAATTTTCACGTGCTGTGATCTGATAAGATACATGAGATGATTTCAATTTTTTTGCTTTTGACAAAGAAGGCTTAATAGACTAAGATGTGGCCTATTTGGGGGAATTTCCACTGTGCATTCTCCTGTAGAGGGCTATTTTTGCTCTCTCAGTATTTACTAAGTCTCTTCGTTTGAAGGTGTGCTTTAGCTCTGATGGTTGTCTTGAGTTTTTTAATTGGTTCACTTCTTTGAGAAAGTGAGCTATGGAGGTCCTCCAGTATGATAAACATTACTGGTGTTTGTTTGATCTCGCCTGTCCACCAGTGCTGGTTCTATTAAATTAGGACCCAGAGAGCTCATGTTTCTTTTTCTCATTTTATTGGTATTGGTTCACAATACGTGGTTTACATTAATCTTATGGAGTGATCATGTGTGTGACGTATTATATTTTATTCCTCTTCTCCTCTCCACCCATCCCTTCTCTCTGTCTCAAGATGTCCGTTCCACATTTTCACCTGTGTTGTTAGTAGTAGTAGTAGTAACATTGTTATTATTATCATGTGCATTTGATACATGTGACACATTTTAAATTTATTTACATCCCCTCCCTCTCCCTCACTCCTCCTTCTTCAATTTTTTGGACCCCTTCCCATTTGCAAAAGATCTATCCTCCCATTTCCTTTTATCAGTCTTTATTTTGCATTTTGTTTGTACTTCAATTACTCACATTGAGAAACTATATGGTGTTTAAGTTTCTGTGTCTGATTTATTTCACTTAACATTATGTTTTACAGGTTTGTTGATTTTCTTGTGTCTCCAATTTACCCTTCATTACAGCTAAGTAGTATTCTATCACATACAGATGCCTCATTTTCTTTATACATTCAAGTGTTGTGGACATATAGGCTGTTTCCAGGATTCAGCTATTGTGAATTGTGCTGAACATTAAATAAGTGATATATTGTAGGCAATGAAAATTACATATTAATCTAGAAGTCAGTTTATGGCCATGATAAAATAATCACAGATGTTACCTTGAGATTTTTTAAACTTATTTTAACAGGGAGAAAATAGAAATATGGAACCCTCTCAGGTATGTAAGTGGTGTCACCGAAGGACATTCTGAAATCCTCAGGCTCTTTCCGAATTTGGCTTCTTAGAAGGAGAGCCTGAGATGGGTCCTTTTAGTGAGATTTATTTGAGCGGCCGGCTGGGAGTCAAGCTGAGGAAATGGAGAAGGAAGATTTGGAAAAGGAGGAAGGTGTGCCAGCGCGAGTGTGAGAACGGCCACGTCCAGGGCTCCCTTCCGCTCTGGGTGCTTGGAGGTGCAGTGTCTAGGATGTTGCTTAACGAGCTGGGGAAACGGAGATACATTCTCCGCTCTCCCTGCGGAGGGAGCCCAGGGCCCTGGTGCTCTGGACTTTGCCCTTGATCCCCACAAAACGCGTGCTCATCGGAGCAGCCGGCAGGTCGAATCCAGCACGTAGGGAGCACACAGGCATCCTCTGAGGTGGGCACATCTGATAGGCCTGGGATCGTTTTCCTTCTCCAAAATGTGAAGCAGCCTGTTCTGGCTGGGAGGCACAGGGGGACCCCCTGGAAGGGTTGTGAATTTTAAGTCATTAGGGTTTGCCTGCTTGTCATCCCCTTCAGTGAGCCTGCTCCGTGGTAAATCTGAAACATATCCGCATTGCATCACCGTGATGGAGTCCCACGGCCCGCTGAGAAGGTCGGCTTTTAAAATCTGGGGTACCCTAATTGCAGTCAGCAGACTTCCTTTGAATGCCTGGGGGGCTGTGGAAAGCAGTGTGGTTGTCGTTTGTCCTCTCTGGAACACGCAGTATCAAGGAATAAGGTCCACCTTCCAAGGCTTCCATCTCTTTTGTTGCTCCAGATTGCAAATGACATCCTTGTGTGGGATGCATTAAGACACTTTGTGTCCGGGTATCAGCCAGGGGCCTGCTCAGTGTACACTCTGGCAGTTCTCATTATGAGGAATAATAGACAACATGCTTCCTTAAGATTTGTTATCTTTTCTCGCTCAGCCAATGTGTCTGCTGGGCGTTTTCAGGGCCCTGTTTTGGTGCAATACCGTAGAAAGTGAGATAGCAGAGTGGCACTGATTATGGTGTCCCAGCTGCAGGCCTGACATCTGCTGAGTGTTCTGTGACTTTCTTTGAACATAATTGAATGCAACCACTGGCCTCCCCCTCAGCTTCCCACCGTGGAGCTTGGGCAGAAAGGGGGGATCTGACAGCAAACCTATGAGGAAAATATGGGCCGATGGATTCGATTCAGCTGAATTCAGCCACTCATTTCTACGGAGGAAATCTTTGAATCATTATTTCCTAAGAGCTTCTCCTCCATTCCTTTCTTCCTTTGTCTCTCTTTTTCTTTCTCTGTATCTCTCTCCCATTAAAAGAGAACTGCTTACCTTAAAATGCTTCTTCCATCCCAGCCCTTTGCTCTGCTCGGCTCTGCTGTCCTCCCCTCCTTCCTGCTCTGTTACTCTCTTGTATGCCTTAAAGGCACACACCTCATTACTCATTCAGTAGCACAGGCAATATAAACGCCTACCTTTACAAATTTAAGCTAGTTATTATGTAAGAAAAACTCAGAAAGAGAGCAGAAAAGCAGATTGTAATTTTTAACCTGCCAGGTTGCTGTGATATGTAAACTCGCTAATAAAGCCCGGCATAGAACTCAGCACTCTAACTTGGCTTTTTCTTCTTGTCTCGGATAGTCGCCCCTGTGGCCTGGATAAGGCAGGCGCCTCTCGGTGTAGCAATAACATTTCAGAGCTGGCTGGATTCTCAGGCAGCCATTCTACGCTCACCAGGACATAAACAGACAAGACCCCAAGTTGAGAGTAACTGCGGGTCAGAGTGGCTGCAAAAGCCCGGAGATTTCCCTTCCAGCTGTCCTGCTGCTTCGCAGGCTGCGTCCTCCCAGGAACGGCTGCCGCTGCCCTGCTTGGGTCTCTTCCTCACGGAGCGGCTCTGGACAACCTCTTCCTTCCTTAAAGCGACGGGCACTCACTGCACAGTTACCACTGTGGCCAGGGTGGACTGCTCACTGCGGCGTCGTCCTCCGCCTCCTCCTTTCTCATAGAAGTAGAAAGTGGTAGTTGCCGTTTCCTTTCCCAGATTTTCTGAACCTACGAAGTGGGTTTGGACTTAATGAAAGGACACATTCTTGTTCTTAAAATGTACATGTTGTCAATGAAAATGAGGTTAGTAAATAAGAAAAATTTTTATGAAAATTACCATCTTGCGTGATTCACTTACAGCCGTGTGTCTTTCCTCACACTTACACATGTAGCAGTACTGCTTTCTCTCACAATTAAAATTCTTCTACTCAGTTATTCTGACTATGCAGCAATGTAATACTGACCAAATGGACTTTAAGCAACTCTGTGCTATCAATTACTCACCTTATTTCCAGCATTTTAACTTATATAGAGTTTTTGTAACAGTTTATGAAACTAAACTTGATTGCATTTCTCAGCCCACATGAGTTTTCTAAAAACATGTTTACAATGGCACCACTTTACTGAAGAGCCTGAGAACAGAGTCAGTTTTGTTCAGCTTTGCCCTTCACGCAGCGCTCCTCTATTCTGCATCTTTTGAGTAGGAATGCTTACCTGTTACCAATCCTGCCGCTTGGATGAGGACACTGAGGCTCACAGCCTGATTTTCTTCTGTCTGAGCCCTCGAATGTGCCCAGGCACAGGTTGAATATTACATCTTTAGCATTTCTTTGTTTCCTATTTACCTCTCATTCTCTCAGACTCTTTAAACAATAAAAGAAGACATTATCTTTGTTTCACGTGTGTAGGAATGCCAAGCAAATCAATATTTCCAGCATCCTGTAAGGAATACAACTCATGGAGAGTGAAGGAGTAAGTCCTAAATCCGTCAGTATTGCTACAAGAACACAAGATTTACTTCACATCACACTCAATTATCATTGCCATGTTCCAAAGTGTTTAAAGTGCCCCCTGATTAGGTCCAAACCCAGTTATGGGGGAGCTTTACACTTGGACAGTCACATTGGAATGGCCGGCTCTGCCCAGCCTGTGCTCACCAGCCCTCATCTCTGCCCTAAACTCTCGGGACATACTCTTTCGCTACCATTCTGTCCACGATCTATTTACACTGTACCCAGTCTCTCAATGTTTCTGTCTTCCTAAATGTTACTCATAACTTGGAACACACATCAAGGGTTATGTCTTTTATAAAACCAGTCTCAACTTTCAGACTAGTTCCTAGGAGACAGAATTGACAGAGCATGTTAGAATAGATTCTGAGCCGCATCCGACAGTACTTTGCAAAATCCGACCACCATGAAGGGAGCATGAAGCTGTTTCCAAGATCAGTTATCTTGCCTTGAACCAGAGACTCAAGGATGTGCAGAGCATGGACATCGGCAAGGGGAGGTCCAGTCAAAGCACAGAGGTGGGAGGGCATGATTCTCCTGAGAACCTGGTCCTAGGAATGCCCGCTTTGCTGTTATCTGTTGCTGAGGGGAATTCTTGTGAACTGGATCAAGTTACCAAATTAGTATGGAAGGGCAAAAGACAAGATATGGGCCCTGAAAGATTAAGCTTGAAAGTGCTAACATAAAAAAGAATGTGATTATAATGCATACATAAAATGTACAAAAAACACTCGAAATGAAGAAAAAAAAAGGTCACCACAGAAAGCTTTTTTATTCTGGAAGACTTGACCTGGCCTCAGATAAAAATGCATTTTTTTTCCCACTTACATAACTGTGTTCGCTTTCTATTGCTGGATAAGAATTACTACAAACTCAAAGATTGAAACAGAGTGTTGGCGGTGCAGAGGCTTGCACGGAGCACAGCCTCTCGGCATACTGACCAAGGTCTCTGCAAGGCAGTGATCGAGGTGCTGATGGCTGAGGGCTCACCTGGAGGCTGGCGGGGGAGCCTGTTACCAAGCACTCAAAATGTTGGCAGCATTTCTTTGTTTGGGGGACTGATGTTCCCAGCTTCTGCTCGCTGTCAGCAAAGAACTCGCCTCAGTTCCTAGGGGATGACATATGGGCTTTCCCAACATGACCCTTGAGTGTTTTCACGCCAGTGAGGAGTGTATGGAGCCATGTTGCCTGCCCGGGTGGGTGTCACATGTGGTAGCACAAGTAGTGAGAGGCCGTTTCATCCCCTCTGCTATGAAGCAAATCACAGACAAAGAAGACTGCACAAAAACAAGAAGAGTAGTGCTAGCATTTCACCCATTCTCTGAAAAAAATTGAAATTGTGACATTAGAATTTCTGATATGATTTGCAAGTGTTTCTCCATAATGTCTCAACCTTTTCACTTTATGATTGCTTTTGTTTGACGATAAAGAGTACATTTTTATGACTCTAAATAGTTTTGTTGGAGAATTTGTGTAATGTTATTTCTCTAGTTGAGGGAGAAAATTAAACTGTTCATTTAACAAGCATGAGGGGAAGTGAAAAGGGAAAAGTGAGCCACCTTTTTGTCAACATTGATAACATCACCAGAAGAGTCACAGTAGTTGTAGCTTAAATACATACACAGTGAAACACCTTGCACACATAGGGCCTTTAATAAGCATGATTTTTGCAACTCTCCATGTTGGTTACACTGTGTTCACATACAAATCCTCACCTACAAACACGTGCAAACTCAAATACACAAATTCACTTATTCATATTCCTAATTCAGGAACTGAATATGTTTATGAATTTTCTGAAACTTTCCAAAGATAGGAAATACTTAGACTGATTTAACTAAACTTCAGGAGGTGAAGTCTCTGAGGGCTACAGATGAGAGAACCTGGGGATATGAGACTCAGCTTTTGCAGGTGGAGTGATATTCTGGAGGAAAGGGGAAGAGGCTTCCCTCTTAGTATGTAAGCGCCATCACGGAGGAGTTACAACTGTGTCTTGAGCACTTAGCATAGTTGTTTGTTTGGTAATAGATGTTCAACTTATTTATGCCATTAATGAGTGAATTTATCCACAGTGCAGGAGGATGCACAGGAACAGCAGGGAACAGAATTGTCATTCCAGCACTGAAGTTAATCTTCCGTGCTTCTCTGTGCTGAGAACTCTTGGGGATAGAAGAGTGTTTTCGGGGTGATAAAGGAGAGCCAGGTTCATTCAGGAGACTCTTTTATGTGAGCACCTCTGTTAAATCGCCTCTGCCCGGGTCAGTCTGACGGGAACAAAAGGTAGCAAGTGAAGGCAAGAAACACTTTGGTTTACTGGGCAAAATTTTATATAGTAATAGTATTAAATGTTTTGGGTTTAGATTTTAGTTGGGTATTTTCTATCTGTGCAGTCCTACACAAACTATTTTAAAATTGAGACCTCAAGTTCCAAAGTCCTTGTAACTTGCTTCTTTGTTAGGTTGAAAGTTGGTGCACAGGGGCCAGGGATTTAGCACAGTGGTTCTGGTGCCTGTCTTGCAGGCACAAGGACCTAGGTTTGATCCCCAGTTAACCACGTACCATACTGGGCATGGAGACTCATGCCCAGCAGCAATCAGCACCACATACCACAGTGCCGGGTGTGGTGGCTCACGCCTGTCATCCCAGCACTCGGGAGGCAGAGGCAGGAGGATTGCTGTGAGTTTGAGGCTGAGCTCAGGGCCAGCCTGAACCACAAAGCGAGACCCTGTCTCAAAAAAAGAAAAAAGAAAAAAGAAAGTTGGTGCACATTTTTGAATAACTGTATGCACTATAAAGATGCAGCGCTTATTTAGGTTGTTAGTAGCAATCATTCATTATTATTATTAATCAAAATATTTTTGTATTTTTGTCCTTCCACAGCTATACAGATTGCCTTTTCATCTTCCTCCAGTGAAGTGTGATACAGAACTTGCTGTGGCCAATGAAATGAAAATTTTGTCACTTAGTGTGAGAAACCATTTGGGTACCGTGGAGCACATGAGCCCACGGGTATGACAAAGTGCCACAGTGACAGAAACTCACAACATCAGGGACACCAAGTGTGGGTGGATGGCAGCTCTCTGACCTAGCTTTGGAAATTTTCCTTAGATCAAAAATATTCTAAAACCAAAGGTTTATTTCAAAGGTTACCTTGACAAAAATCCTGCATTCATCTTTCGAATGAACTTGGGGTTTTCCAAGACAAGCCATGACTCAAACCAAGTTTTCTTTGTCACTAATAATGTCAGCTTGACTCACACATTCATGCAGCAATTCTTTCCAACCACATGCCGGATAGCTGACTCTCAAGAGACACGACCAGACCCTGGGAGCACAGAGGAGATGGGTTGATGAGTAGCGTATAGATTTTAAGCTAATAGATTTTATCTTTTCTTCCTTATTTGCAAAAACAAGGAATTCTTGGACCACTCTCAATTAGAACTGGTTTTATTCCACCAAGGTTAATATAAAATGTCTAAGGGTTAAAAATCCGTGGTTTTTAATGGCAAACATTAATCTTAGACATCTCTGCAACAGGCATCTGCCAGGTTTTCTTGCAGATCGAGGAGATGATGGTCCCTAAGCTGGCCTTGCCAGCCAGAGCAGAGGCCCTCTCCAGAATGAAAACGCTTCTACAGAGGAAGGAGACTGGGTACTTCCCACCAGTGTGGGGTCCACATCACCGATGGCCACAGTGAGGCGGAGGGCACTGAAGACACGGAGAACTTCCCGAAATCTAGTGAATTTTAACATAGACCACAGAGTAGTTAAAGACAGGGAAAGAAGACTAGACTTTGAGCAGTTTCAAGCTGAAGGGTGGAGCATTCTCTACAATATGTGCTGTAATACAGGAAAATGGTGTCAATGTAAAACTGAGAAAGAATTGCAGCAGAACGCACTAAGAAATTATTTCTATTCTTAGCACTGGCAATCTTAAAAATGTTACTTCATTACATTACATTTAGTTTTGTGAATATACACATAGCTCATACAAATACACACATTTTACAAACAATATCAATATCATATCTTTTCTCTAGTATGAGAAAATGAAGTTGTAAATGAGTTGTAGGATGTATAGTTGATATTGTGAAGTAGAAAATATTTAAAAGGAAACAGTGTAAGGGTAAATAATGAGGGGAAAATGAACGAGGTAATTATAAAGAAAAAGATTGTGCATATAGGGGTTGGGGGAGGCAAGGCGGGGGAAAAGCAAAAAAATGAAAATCAAGTCATGTCATATTCTGGTACAAACTCTTAATATTGAATGCTATTATGATGTGTATTAATAATGTACCAATCAAGATAATTTTTAAAAAATCAATCTATAATGTGAAGTTAGTCAATCTAAAGAAAAAAGAACTACTGAAATAAGACATATGATACAGGGTAAATGATGAATGATAGATGACAGATAGATAGACAGACAGACAGACAAAACATGATAGATGATAGAGCAGGTGAATGGTTGGGAAAGAGTACTTAAACTATTGATGAGTGTTCTGTGTGATCTCTTTCTTTCTTTTTGAGACAATGTTTCTCTTTGTAGTTCAGACTGGCCCTGAACTCACTATTGTAGCCCAGGCCAGCCTTAAACTCACAGAAATCCTCCTGCATCTGCCTGGTGAATGCAGAGGTAAGAGGCGTATACCACCATACCCAGCATTGTGGTTACTGGAGACTGAACCCAGGACTTTGCACTTGCCAGGCAGATGCTAAAACCACTGAGCTAAATCCCTGGCCTCACAACAGTTCTTTGAGTTTAGAAGTATTATTCCCATTTACAGATAGGAAATCCAGTTTAAGTTAGATAAATTCCCCCATTTAATGCAGTTTACTGACACAATCCATACTCAAACCTATCTTCGAACAGGTACAACCAGGACTTGGATCATTAGAGTAGAGGAAGTTATGATCATGTATCTTGTGTGGAATGACACGTTAGCCGAAGTTCTGAACTGCAAGCTGAACGTTGAAAGCATACATTGTACCTGGTGAAAATAACAGAAGGGGAGGTCTGATGCTCCACTGCTCCTCCTGAGACACTGCTGTCTTTCACCTGGAATGAGTGAGACAGAGCTGACTGGGTTGGCTGGGAAGAAGGACTTGACAACCACCTGGGAAGCAGGAACTACCATGCACTTTGGGGAGCAGGCCGTAGGTTCGCCAGCACTGTGGGCGACATTTTGTTTGTTTGATGAACACTAGCTCCTCAAACTACTATTTGGATTACCTACTATCTTCTCCAGTATACTGTCTTTGAGGGGAGTGAAATTTTAAATTTGAGACATATCAAATAATAAATGGACATTTGAGTTGTTTAAAATAATAACCAACAACTGAGCAGTCAGTACCCATCAACCTATCCATACTTCTTTTCCTCTCTGCAAAAAAAAATCCCACAAATTGTGAACTACTTTTCTTTTCTCAATAGTGTTCCTGCCTATTTATTTATTCTAATTTAATAAATTATTTAGTTTTAATGACTTTGGCCTGTGTACAGACAGGAAAGCCCCATATGCTTCTTTTACCCAGCATATTTCGCCTGATACTCATTCTCCCTGGCGCGGATTAACTCTGTTTTCCGGTGCTCCGGCGTGCATGTCAGGAAGAACTCACTGCCGGGTCACCCAGCTCGGCTGAGCCCTGGGTCTCTGTCGGTGC